>JAMWEH010002764.1:0-16304 GCA_024721245.1 Mitragyna speciosa | reverse complement strand
CATATATCATTATCATAGCAAGAAGATTAATAATGATAATTAAGTTTATGATGAAGAATGACCTGCGAACCATGCTGATCACACACCACCAGTCTTGGGACGGGGAACCGCTCGCGAATGATTATTTGGGCGTCTTCCTGAGGAGCTTGCAACAAGTTGTGCAAATGCCTACAAAGATAAATATTAAAGTAGAATTTAAGAGATTAAACTGTTGATCTTGTTATCTCAGTAATTCTCATTGCTATCCTGAATGACAAAATATCACAATGATATAGTGAAGATGCCAATGTACTAGTTATTTAACAGCCAAACAATCACAAAACCATACAGAAGGCTCACATGAACCCATATAACATCTAAGCTGGCAAAAGCCTAGTACTCCCATAAGAAGCAACAGTAAATTGACAAAAAGAAAAATCAAATTTAAATGGAAATAGTGATCAGAGGAGGGAGAGAGAGAGAGGGAGAGGAACAAATTATGTGCATTAGACCTGGTGTTCAGGCTGATTCTGATAGCCCATATTCCTCCACTGAGCTATTGTCATGCCGTGGAAAATAACTATGCTGAAGTATGAATCCAACAGCAGAATACGATCAGCTGATATTGATGCCACATCCAACAAAGCTGGTGCGGGCAATGAATTGAAAGAATATGCCATTAGAGAGGGCTGAATCATGACTACAGAGTTGCTTATGCTTTCCCGGTTAAGCAACATGCGAAAGTATGCGGTTTCATCCGGACTATTATTAAATACCTGTTATGAAGAAGTTAGAACAGTGGAAGGATGATACTGACAACCAATGATTCTTACTCATATTCTGAAGCTTTTTCCATACCTGCACAAATTGTGATCGCCGCAGATTAAACATGAATTGAGGGAACAACGAAAAACAGGGATTTAATGTAAATGTGCTCGAGTCATCCTTCCGGTAGTCACCAAATTTGGCACAAACACGAATAAGATTCCGATCCAACCACCGTGTAGCATCAAAGCCATCCTGACATTTATATCAATCAGCAAACACAAAGTCAAGCTAGCAAATAAAAATGAGTGCAAAAAGCAAAAAGAAGGAATGTTATGAGCTAAAGAACAAAGACACATGCCACAAAATACAGTTTCCAGCCTAAAGTTGGATAAATTGTTTGTTCCAATGCTAATTTCTTCATTCAATAAGTACAATGTCCAAACATCATTAATTCCAGCTCAATACTGCACCCTTATGACAAGGACAACGGTGTGTTTTTGAGGATACCCAATATCACAGATCACCCATATTTATGCAATTTGCTTAACATCAGCAGGAACAAGTTCCAAACTCATGCTCTGTACAATAATTTTTCATCAATCATAACAAATGCTTTTGAAATAGCTCCAGTGTGGCGTGTAATTTCAAAATTTGCTTGTACACTTCTAAAATGTATCTCTACACAAAAAAATCTACATATTCATAGTTCTTTCCTTTTTTTTACCATACTCTGCTAAATAAAATAGAACTTGCATCAGACAGCAGAAACCGAAAGACTTGTCAAAATAACCAATGTAATTTAGCAAATTTCAAGCATACCAATTCCAGAATCATCAATTTTTCACAGTTTTCTATGGTAGCAACAATCTTGATTAAAATTAAAGCATACCAAGAACATGCATTCAAACTTAAGAAAAATGATCTAAGTTAGTTTCTTTTTCTATCTGTTCTTATCTTTTTTTATTTGTGCATTAATAAATAAATAAAGCAGCACATCAAAAAACCACTACGTAACTCCTAAGCTTGGCTGTCAAATAACAAATGATAAGCAACACTTTCATGACAATAGAGAATTACCTCAGCCTCCATTTTATGAGAAGCTAATCTGGCCATGACTACTGCAGCAGTCTCTTGGTCAAATCCTTGGACCAACTCCTGCATGCATAAAAAGTTTCAATTAACATTCAACTGATCCCAGATTTCAGAAGTAATTAATTGAAATAGAAACCCTATAATAACAAGATGTGAAAAATAGAAATATGAATTCAAGTAAACTCAAAACAACCCAACCCCCTCCCAAAAAAAAAAAAAAAATAATAATAATAATAATAAAACTAAAATTATACCAAAGTTGTTCACACAAAACAATCCGTGAATAGAACAGACATGAAGACAGCAAAAATGGAACAAAACACAAAAACAATCAGTTTCATTAAACTCTATCCAGCATCTCTAATTCCTCATCATGTTATCAATTTAAAGTAGAAAAAGAGAAAGATTGGAATTTTCAAAGAAATTAGCCAGTAAATTAGTAATTGGAATAAAGCATCGAATTGCAAACTACTGTATGAGGCTTCTATATCAAGGATGGTATTGTTAGGTATAGACAGTGATTCCCTACTTACACAAAGTGGTTACTTCCATGAATTCGTTTGGAGTAACTCCAAACAGCACCCAGGCATGCCTCTCTAATTAGTTAACAACTATTTAAGAAAAGAAAAACTAAAACATATAATTGAAAGAGATAATAAAAAAGAATGGAGTTGAATTAAACTACCAGTTCTTGCCTCCGTCCCTTTTACTCTACTTGTATAAGATAGCAGAAAGAAGGCCAAAAAAAAGAAGAAAGAAAGAAACAAAAAAAGAAAAGAAAGCAAGAAAGCAAAACATGTGGCACATGGTGCATGACTTATAGCAAGTTCTTATAAAAAGAAGCCAGTACTGACATTGCTGTAAGGCATGCAGTAATTTTTAACAAGACAGATTAACACTGAAAACTCAATGCAAAGCTTGATCTGGATGAATCCAAAATTTCCAACTTCCCACACAAGACAAAAAAGTGAAGAGTCTTGCCCTTACAAAAAAGGCCGCTTAATCGACATTCAAAGGTTATATCCTCAATTCAAGAGAGAGTCCTTCAGAATACATAAACAGAAATTAGGATTACAAATAAGAGCAACATAAATTTTACACCATCATACCTCTGTGCTAACAGCACTGTCTACCCATCTTCTGCTAACAGTTGTAACTCTTAACAATGATTGGCCTTCAGGGCTCCGGTAACTGCATTTAAATTCATTAATAGCAGACTCAGATGCATTTTGTTCCCTTTCCTTAGAAGGATAAAGCTAAACAGACTCAAATGCGACACAGCCTACGTCCTTGTAAAAATACATGCATAGAACGAAAGCTTCTGAGTGTCTCTAACAAGAAATAATCTGCAAATAAAAGTCCAAAAATACCTTGTAAGGAACTGTATGTATAATTGTGGGTTTATTCCTGGTGGATCTGATTTTTCACTTGACGATATGTCAAAGAAAATAGTCAAACAAGTAGTCCTATCAAGGCCACACATCTTCCAAGCTGTAGTATTCCCTTGCCCAATAACCGTGTTAGCAACAGCAGGTCCTTTCTGCAACATTTCCATTAATAAGAATAAACTTGTAAAACAACATAATACAAGAGATATGGTACTATTAATCAAACTAAAGCTTTCTATTCAGTTAAAAGAACATAATGCTTCAATAATGAACCAACCTTGTCCAAAGATGTGCAAGGTCCAATGATGCCTTGGATTTTAATATCCTTTGAACAGTTTATCTCAAGTGTGCCACTGAAAAAATAGTTAAATGGCTTTAATCATTGCAATATTTTTCACAAAAGTGTATGCATGCATTAGAAAACAGAGAACAAGGAAAGCAGCAAGTGCCATGTGTTTGATGGAATACCCCTTGCCGACATGCTATACACAACAAGGACATAGAAAATTTGCCAACTCTATTGACGTCAAATTGGAAGCAATCTATAGCTCAAATAAAAATTTACAAGGTCAGTGCTTTTGTAATATTTTCAGCACATCTTAATGTCAAATTGCAAATGCTTTACTAGCATCTACACAGATAATGAGGAAAAGGAACAAATTAAGAAAAAGATCATGAACCTTCCCATATTACATGTAAAGGCCAGTCAACTCCTTGTTATCATTGAAAGTTGAAACCACATCATCTCATTGTTTTGCCAATACATTTTTACTTAAATTAAGTTTCTACATGTAAGAGATAAGACCAAAATAAATTGTACAATATCAGTATATACATTTACCATTGTACAGAAAATGTAAACCAATTAGCAATTGTTCTAGTTACAGCCATGCAGGTGTAATTAGTTACTAGAAGTCCTTGAAAGATTCTGACGACCATTACAGATGCCAACTTCAAAAACCATATCGGAGATGAAAAAAGTTCATATTGAAATTCTGAGGTAACGAAACTCACTTGTAAGAGAGAACAAGAGACTGTTCTCCAACTTCAAAAAGATGTTTGAAAGAGTCTTTAAAAACAGAATGACCAAAGCTTTCAGCTAAAACAACAAGCCCACCAGTTCTTTCAATAGCAACCTTCATCTCAGCAACTCCAACCTAAAAGCTTACATTGTATTAGCTCACAAAGACCGTCTTTCGACATAATCAGTCGAAGTGCAGCTTATTATACATGAAAAAGAAATGAAAAAAAAAAGGAAAAAATCCATCAATGACCTAATGATGCGGACATATAAACGGATACTGCTCAAGCCATACAGCCACCAATGTATGGAACAGACCAAATTTTATCCAGCATCATCAGTCGGTTAGGGCCAAATTACAAATTACATATATGATAACATTTAAAGTTGCGTAATTAAGGAGTTGAGTTTACCCAGTTCTTATCTATTCAGTTATTGCAAAAAGGACATAACTTAATGATGAACTAATATTTGACTCTCTCCTTGCTTCCTTTTTAAATCATTCATATCTAAGATGCATAGAAATTTTTATTTTTTCTTCCAGCTACTTGAACTTGTGTCCATCAATTATGGCAACCCACACTCCTTTCATAATCAACTGTGATGAGGTAAAATATTACAAGGACACCACTGAAAATGAAGCAACACCTAATTTTGCACAGCATTTACTATCTATCATGTATGACATACTACTGAGGAATCAGGAAACACAAAATAAATAAAAAATTGAGAAAGGAAAGAAACAATTCCTGAGGATTAGCTCCAGACATACACCCATAATAGGAAAGAAACAATTCCTGATAATTAGCTACAGATATAGACCTATAGTAAGCGTCTCTACCATACAAGTTAGGTGCCACCCAATTTTAAAATTGTAAACTACAATTAATGAAGTAATGAATTAATAGCTGAGAGATGAAGAAATCATACAGACGAACCTGATCTAGAGCAGATGCGAAAAGATCCAACACATGACCCTCACTGACAAGCTGCTTAGCTAGTTCTTCATAAAACTGAACAGCCTTCTTGTAATATGGTGCTGCATCCTTGTCTAGATCTTTGTGTGAACGAACGGGATCTGACAACGCCTTAGAGACAATCTGGGATAGAAGAAAAGCAATCAGCAATACATATTCACAAAATTAGCCAGAGACAATGACAGCAAATTTGTTGAGATATCAAAATCATTCATACCCTAAATCCCTCTGCCCTGGGAAGTTAGCTTAATTCTTTTCTATTATTCTTTTTTCTATTCAATGATTAAGGCCGTCCTTCCCCCAAACAAAAGAAAGAAGAAAAGAAGACGAAGAAGAAGAAAAGGACTAGGACTATATAAGGAATAATAGTCAAGAAAAAGAATAAGCAAGAGTTCTGTTTGATCTCACATATATTTGAGAGGCAAATTAGGCAGTCACAAAATCTACTATCAGCATGGCACAGATGACAACAACTTATTGATCATCCACCCAAAACTTCTGACAAACTAAAATTCCCAAAATTTTTACAGGTTTCATCTTTTCATTACTTTTGGAAAAAATTAAAATTCTTAATTTTTTTTTAAACCATACTACTTATCTAATTATAGCATTTTGGCATATAATACCACAAGGTTCTTCTTCTTACACATGATCTTAATCAGTTATATTAATTCTATCAACATCCACTGGAATTTCTTGTATTTCACAAATATTGAGTGAAATATGCTCAAAACTTTTCCTTTTTCCTTTTTCTCAAAATGACTTAGTCACATCCATTACCAGGTCATGTAGACTGACAGATCCCCTAAATACAAACTTCATCAATGGCATCATTTCCACCCATAGAATTATGACAATAACAAACGAACTTAGCCACCATACACTCTCCTCCCTAAAACTACTTCCTTTTGACACAATAAACTTACTCGAAATTGTATATCAACAAAACAGGCGTGTATACACAAATCCAATTAAATCATAACCAATTAGCAACAAATATGAAATAAAGGAAGAAGCTTTACCACTCCTGGACCTTCTGTACATGGTCCCCCAACTAAAGCTATAATTCTTGCACTATTACCCGCTCCACAAGCCCCAAGCAGGCCTGCTGCCACACTAAGCGCAGCTCCTGTGCACCGTATTGCCCTGTTCCCTGGTGAAACCGGCCATCGATCCATCCCTAACTCATCCAATAGCTACAAGAGAGAGAACAAAAAAATCAGCAATAAATTTATCCAAAATTCGTTTCCTTGACCATCATAATCAACAAATTCAACCCAACGAAAGAATCAAATTTTCGATAAAATAACACACCGAATCGAGCGTATATTCACACTCAGAAGCAGGCAACAAGAATCTAGAGAAACCCGGATTCGGCATTCCTACAGGACTAGCACCAACTTTCTGAACCCCATGCACGGACCGTCGCCCAGCTCCACCAAATCCAAGCCCCAAATGCTCCGCAACCTGCTCTTTCGACAGCTGCTTAGACCCTCTAAAAACATAAACCTTAGACAAATCCGAAAACCCCAGCTCATGAACTTGCACCTGCGTCCCATACGATATAAACCCAACCATGGCATTATCCGGCAACATCCCAATAGCCCTTTTCACAGCCGATTTCGCAAATTCCAATTCCTCCTCGATCATACAAGTATCCAGAACAAACAAATAAACCGCAGAATTACTAACATCAAAATTCTCGTAAAAATTAGGGTTTTGATTAGGGTTTTGGTGGGGAATTTGGGGGATACTATACTGAACGGTGGTGAACTGGGGGTAAAGCTCGGCCGGCTGGTTGGTCTCGGAAATTGAGGAGTAATGCGGGGGGAAGTGGTTGCGCTGGAAACAAAAGGGGCAGATCCAAATTAGGGCTTGGAAATCGACGCGGCAAAAGGGGTTGATGACGGAAGTGCAGGTTTTGCACCGGAGAGGAGGATATTGGAGGGTGAGAATGTCGGGGTGAGATCGGATCGGCGAGATCGAGGCGGCGAGTGGGATCACGCACTTGCTCAATTCGACTTTGGTGCGCGGCCAGGCGTTCCACGTCATTCGGACTGCGTCTATTCCTTCCGGATCCATCTGGGCCATCTCCGTCGCCATTGTTCAATTTAATTTAATTTAATCCAATTTCTCGGCTATCGGAGAAATTCTTCTTATTTTTAAAATTTTTGGGTTTTTCGGGGGTATAAATTAGAGAGATTTCCGGGGACCCCTGGTTGCCGGGGAAGGAGGAGGAGGAGGAGGAGGAGGAGGGAGGAGAGGGCTGGGGGTTGAGCTGGGAATTTTTGGGTGGGTGTGTGTGTGAGAGAAAGGGGAGAGAGAGAAAGAGAGACTTTTGTGTGTGATGTGTAGTAATGTTTTTTACCCCTAAAAAAAAAAAAGTGCAGTAATGTGTGTGTGTGTGTGTGTGTGTGTGTTTTTTTTTTTGTGTGTACATGATGTTGTATTGGATCTGATTTCCTGACATCGTTTCAGTTTTGGTCTTTCATTAAAAGTAATAAATAATAAAATAAGGAAAAAGAAGAGAAGAGTTTTATAATATTTTGCAAATATTATTTATTTACTTTATTTTTTTACTTTTCTCATCACCTTCGTATTTTACTCACACCACGTCATATCATATCATATCACTAGCAGAACCTGGCAGTGCAAGGCACAGCCAGGGCCCACTAATTGTGAGAAATGGATACATAATTCTTAGAATTAAGTAGTGTAAATGAAGATAATATTTTAATCTAATCGTGAATAGAACCAAATTTCATGAAATAGTAAGCAAAATGCATGAATTCAAGTCGATTAAAAAAAGCAACCTAATCTAATGAAGAAGAATAAATGTGATGTTCTTATAAACTTTTGCTTAATTCTATGCCAAATGCAACAACAGAAGATAGCCAACAGTAGTACTTTATATTCATACGTGACAAGCATTAGTTCATAGAAGCTAACATATACCAATGTTAAAGTACACAAATTAAGCTAATTACATGCTAGTTATGGGTGGAATTGTGATCCATTAGATTTTGCTATCATTCAAAGATAATTGACGGCAGCATGATGTCCCAACCCTCTTTCAAATTGTTGAAGATAGTTCTTTATGTGTATAAAAAGTTCTAGCAAGTTCATCATGTTGTTTCTTCGTTGTTGGAGTAAACATTTGATCGTCACTTGTCAGCATTTCAACATTTGGGTCAGATATGACAACATCTGCAACCATTGGGCGCATTTCTTCATTAGTATTTAGTAGAGGCAACTAAAGTAATTCCTCACTTGTATATACTTTGACAGCGATAACCTCATGATAAATGTCTTTAGGTATGCTTGTCATGGTGCGAGACACCAAACCATGGTGTGATTTTAATTTAAAGTTGCAAGTTCATCATCTAATATAGTTTTTATTTCTATAATATGTAAGAAATAAGAAATTTTAAGGGTCTGTTTGTTTGGATTGAAAATACTTTCCTAAAAAATATTTTCAAAATTTTTCTTGGTGTCAAACACCATAAAATATTTTTCTGCGTAAAATGTTTTCCAACTTTCCTTCCTTTGACTGAAAATGATTTACATAATGAATGTAAATTATTTTCCTAAAAGTTCAAGAGTGACATTAAATCTTAAGTACCTATTTTTTTAACTTCAATTACTAAACTAATTTTTGTTTTTAATTCTTATCAACTAATTCTTTCGTAATCTTGGGCTCCACAATAATATAATATAGTTATAGTTATTTTACCATCATATTTTTTTTCAAGATTAATTATAAACAAAACAATCTCTAGTTAACTCTAGTTACTTGTCAAACATTTATTACAATTATTATTAGTCTTTTTAACTCATATTAACAATAAAAAATAAAAAACTACTTTTCAAGAGATTTTCACATTGTTATCCAAACACCAAAAAATTGTAAAGAAAATGACATTTTCCATGCAAAATATTTTCTTATGAAAATAACTTTATAGGAAAATATTTATATCCAATCAAACGGACCGTAAGAGTTTGTACTATTCTGAAGCAAGTATTATAGAAAAGGAGAAATATATTTTATGCATGTATTAGAGCTAAAGTGGATTAAACGTAATATTGATTGAATAATTTTATTGTGCATTATTTGAATAAAATAGTTTCATTTCATTTAATCATACTGAAAATAGGTCTTAGTTCTCAGATGTTGTTCCAAAATTGGTGAACATCTATATTAAGAGAAATTGTCATGCCTGATCAAAACTTAGACTGACACCAGTTTCCTTAAGCTCAAGAGCAATGAATAGAATCAATAGTTATTGGGAATAATATGTAGCACGTAGCATTACAGTATCATCTTTCAACATTAATTCGTTTAAATCTGCAGCATTTACAAATCAAAAGTCATAGAATAAAAATGAAGAATCTATCTTTTATTAATTATTTACTTGGCTTCAACTTTGGTGTGTTCTTTGCAAAACAGAAACTTGATCTCCCAATTAACATCCTCATTACTGTCCTATAAGGAGTTTTACTTTTTTCTTTTTTATGCTATTTTAAACTGCTGAATAGAACATTCTTGTTAATATAGACATGCAGAATAAGAATGTTATAAATAAATTTGACAATTGATGGCAACATGAGTTGGTAAGAAGTAACTGCTTGAATCTCTTCAGTGACGTTCCATGACTTAGTTAAGTATGGGTCTTTCTACTACTTGCACCATTATTATTAACATCAAGGACATGATACATGGGCCTTGGCATTGTCATCTAAAATTAAAGAAAAAAAACAATTAGAATGAAGATTATTAAACATCTCAAAATAGTTACAATCTGAACTCAAAAGAAAAGGGAATTGAAGATTATTAAATATCTAAAAATAATTTGTCTCATATATTTACTAATACTAGCATTATGAAGTATATGAAATGCAGATGAGCAAGCAGCTATTCCGTCATGCATGTCTCCTGGATCATAATCAATCATAGATGAACAAACTTCTTGAGGAAGTACATGAGCACATCCAAGAGTCTCCTATTTATGATGATTGTTCTAGAGAAACCAACTAATGAGTTTTAAGTAACTTTTCAAGCAACGTAATCTGTAAGAGTTTATTTTTAGGCAAATTGAGAGGGCATGATATGATGCTGCAGCTGATTTTCTACTATGTGAGAGCTTACTGGCTGATTAATTAAGCCTTTATTTGTGATGAATAGTGTGGAGAAACCACATTTCTCATTCACCAACTCAGCATTGGTTTATTAGGCAAATAGGATATAATATTCTAGCATGCAGTGATCAAATATTTTTGAGCTCTCTATTAATTTTTCACTCTTTATTTTAATACAATAAATCGTTATTTAAGAAAAATACGAAAAACTGATATCTTAAAAAAAATACATATTTAGAGGATCAACAGATAAAAATCAAATAAGCCATGTAAAATAGAAAAGTACTAATTCTTTAACATCCATTCTATAACACATCAAAATTATCTATTCTATGGGTAATTCAGAAGCAAAAGCAAAAATCTTAACAACATACCTCACTTCAAAGTTGCTAAATCAATCAAACACCTGGAATCTGATAAAAATAATAATAAAAGATCAATGGACCAAGAAAAATAAGCAACATAAATTGTTATTCAATGTGTAAAGAACCAAAAATACAGGAATACTTCTTATAAAGTAAATATAAAAATTAACAAAATGGTAACCATAAGTGTGCAAGAATTCATAAATAAGGTAAATATGATTAACTAAACTTGTCTTCTATAAACCATTAAAAGGGAAACAAAAATAGGAGAACTTGAAAAAAAAAGGTAGAAAGGAATAAAAGGCATACCAGTTGGAATGGAACGAAGAACAACAATAGCCAATATGATATTTCTTATGATAAATGGAGGACTTTTTTTTAAGGGATAATTTCACATACCTCTCATGAGGTTTGTCATAATTACACTTATCTCCTCTCAGATTTTAAAAATTACATTTACACCTTCTGTGTTTATATTTTTCGTAACAAAACAAATTTATTTTAATAATATAACTCAAAAACACTAATCAAACACCTTAAAATATGTTTAATTACTTTTAAATTAGTCATTTCTTTCGTATTAATATATTTGTTTGTAAAATTTTAATAGATAAAGTAAATTTATTGAAATTAGTCAGATAACTGAGTTTTTGAAGAAGTAATATTTGGTAAAAATTGAAAATTTGATGTAAGAATATAAGTACTTTTGACATTTTTAAGACATTAATTAATTTTTAATATTTATTTATTTATTTTTTAAACAATTAAGTATATTTTGAGGTGTTTGGTTAAGTGTTTTTGAATTACATTATCAAAATGAACTTATTTTGTTATAAAAAATATAAACACAGGGAGTATAATTTTTAAAATCGAAAGGAAGACGAGTTTAATTATAGTAAACCACGAGGAAATATGTAAAATTATCCCTTTTTTTAAAGCAAAAAGTAAACATCACATCATAACAAGTAAAAGTCAAAATCCGATAAGCACGGGTGACAAGAAAATGAAACGAAAAATGAGGAAGCAAGATGAAGGAGAGCAGCAAATTGGAAACAAAAAATGAAAGAGGGAAAATACATGATCGGACAAAACCAGATTGTAGTAGAAGTTGCTGCCTCTCGGGCCCTCTCTATTGTCAAATCTAAGGAAAAGACGGTCGCTTCCATTTCTACAAAGGCAGTAGATTTGTTGAGCTCCCATCAAATGTAGACATGCACAATCCAATGGTTAAGAGAGAATGAAGGTACAAGATTGAGAGGCGAGGATTGATTGAACCGAACAATCTGCCAATTTCAAGGAAAAATGAAGGATCTAATATAAACAGTGAAGCATGGCGTAGATGCAGTGAGAGTACCAAAAAAAAACATAAAAAAGAAACAACGAAGACTGAGGAAAAGGACAGAGCAACTGAGCGGCAATTCGAAGACCTTCAAAGAATAGAGTTGTTGAAAATCCACATGGTACATGCAATGGCTACCCATGTGTTGTCTAAATTTACATCCCACTCCATGAACAGTTTTACACTGTTCAAGATCTCCTATGTTATAAAATGGACTCAATAGGAACTTGAAATAGAAAAGTCCATCTTGGACACCTTATGCACAGAGCAAAATTTCTTAGAACACTCCAACCAGGTCATTCATTGATTAAAATGTCCATCAATAGTAACAAACTATTCATTCTCAGTGAAGACAAAAAAGTAAATTGACAACCAAACAACTAAGAAAATCGGATATCAGGCACATCAATTGACGCCTACCTTGTATAAAAGGCCTACCACGTGGCAATAAATGAAGCTGACTGCTTTCTTTTTATATAATAGGTAGATAAAATTGGTATGTCAATGTTTTGAGGAAACTTTACTGAAAATTTGCAATCCAAGTGTAGTTGTATCTTGTTTATGTTTTCCTACATTATCAAAAAAATGAAGTTTGCCAAAAGCAAATAAATTTCAGTCCTAATATGCTATTTTTAGCATTAACAACTAATTTGTCATTATTTATTTTCGATTTCTTCTATTGTGTGTAACGAAAGACATTTATATTTGCATGGATAAATTGTACTAAAATCGGTATGGGCACACAATTATACTAATTGTAAATATTGAAATTTGTTAAGTTCCTAAACTATCACAGAATAAATTGAAATTTAAGGAGATAAATAAACCAAAATTCTAAATATATAATATTGATTGGGATATTCATGAAAAAATAAATAAATTATTAGTATAATTCAGCTCAAAATAATTAAATTAAATCAATTCTTATCCTAATAAACAACAACAGCATAATCCTTTTATATTTTACTTCAAATTACTTTCGGTATCTCGTGTTTTCAACTTATTTTTAACTCTTATTACCTCTTACATTTTAGGAAAATATAATTCTTATATTTCCTAAATTAATTTAGTTGTAAACAATCAATTTTATACAGTAAAACTATTAATCACATATATAAAAGGGACTAGTAGCATGAGAAACTAAAATGAAGCAAAAAAAAAAAAAAAAAAAAACCCATGCGGAATATATCTTATATGTCATTCTCGCACCGGCATGAGGTAATTCTAGGCCATCTGGCACTGCTACATCATCAAATGGGATGGTGTGATGCCAAATGGTAAGATTAGGTGACGTGGTAGCTATTTGACCATTTTGATGACAAATAGCCCGCCTTGTCATCAGTTCATATTATGTTGAAAAGTATTATATTAAGTGTATCACATGTACTAAAATAAAAAAACTATTATCATGTAGGGATAGTCAGTTATTCTTTACAGTATTTAATGATATATGATTGATTATAATGCATTATATGGCATGCAGTTGTGAAGCACGTGGTGTACGTGACACTTACTCATATTCTGTGTCGTGACACATTTATCAGCAAAGTATTTATTTATTTATTTACTTTTTTGGCAAAACGATGAAAATTGAAGGGGCCAAACATTGATTCTCAATATTCATTGATTTGCCATGCTAAAAATATTATGGTGCACTTGAGTTGTTGCATTAAATATTTTCTCTAAGTTTGTGGTAAAAAAGTTCATTTTCTTACTAATTTAGTAGCTGATTTTTCTTTTTCTTTCTTTTTTTTTTTATATATCTATTCATTTTTTTGTGATTGGATTAATTTTCTATATAGTACAAAAAATTTGTCACACAAGTGGACTAAGGTTTATAACGAATCATCTCTCGTGATACTTGAAATTCTTTGTTTTGTATATGTACCATGCATATAAACCTAGTCATGTAAAAAAAATATTATACTTCCAGTGCATAAAAGATTAATCATAGCAAAAATGATGAAATTGAGTGCCTTTTCTAAGTGGGTTTATGGTGCATTTCGTTAATGGTACAAGTGTCAAAAGATTAGAGATCTATTATTGCTAATATTTTGGCACACTTTATATGCATATCCAGAGAGAGGCTGTTATATAACTATAAATATTATAGGGCTAACTCCATCACTGTGTTTTTGTTAAAAAAAAAAAAAATTCCTGTACAAGTTTTCCTTTAGTGATGTCAGAATGTTGTTTCCCGCTTTATATATATAGTTAATTATCGTGGGTTTAGTTGGGGGAAAAATTGTTCTTCTTATTACCCCAATATCTAGTTGCACATTTTATGTGGAATTATGCTCCATTATTAGACATGCAATTATGGAAACGAATAGACGATTGAGCTATTAGAGCTCTATAACTCCACCGCAGAGATGGGGGTTCAAATTCCACCAATACTATTTTTCTTTTCTCGCTCTAATTGTGTAGGTTGATTAAAAAAAAAAACGTGCAATTACCAATTTCCATTAACCAACCCAACTTAGTTGGGTTGGCCACCATCAAGCCTTTAAAAGCTAAGTGAGGTGTATTAAAAATTTCAAATGGGTGTATAATGTATCCGTTTGGTCTAATGGTAATTCAGTCCCATCGGTTCTTCCCGAGCACAGTTGGGTCTCCCCATATAGTAGGTTAGGAGGAGGATAGTACATTGTTGACAATTGACCAAAAAAAATTACCAATTCCCATTGGATAAATAACCTTATATTATTATTATTATCATTATTGTTATATTTTAATGATTTTTCTTCATTGAGTAGACTATCATTATATTATCTTTTATTTGCGATTTTTGGGATAAGATAATATTTTACATTCTACACTTTTACCATAACATTTTTTTAAAACTTTGAAAATGTATTTTATTTTATTTGTTCTAGATACATATTTGATCATTTTATATTCAATTTGACGTGGTAATATTACAATAAACTTAAACAATTCAGTAGTTACTATAATAAACATAACATGTTCTAAAAGTTAGTCTTGTACATTTGACATTGCAAAGACACCAAATACTCGTAATTTGTTTAGAAGTAAGCTGCAACATGGTCAACATGTTAAATACTTTATTTAGGAACTAGAAAATTAGATTTTTTTCTTTATGATTCTCCATCTAAATATAAAATCTCACTATTTTTGAAATGTCTCGTCAATTATGTTGAGTGAACAAAAAATGAGACAATTAACTTGAGAATGATTAATTAGGAATCTTGAAATGCTTAATTCCAACCTATACATGAGACAAGTTGTCCTCAAATGATTGATTCATTAACCAGATTAACGTTTGCAGCAATTTCACTAAGTATGACATGACTATTTTAATAAAGTACGAGCGTTATTTGATGCTACACTTTTTATATTTTTATAAAAAAAAATGCCCTTATCACAAAGCCAATTAATATCACGTATTCCTGTACTCCTATTTTTTTATGAAAAAAATGCCCTTACACATACATACATATGGTTTGTCTTCAATACTAGTTTTAATTATGTGGCCCAAACATGAATGATTAAATATTCGAAAGGAGACGTTCAATCCCACATCTATTTTGAAGTCCTCACATTTGGGATTCAGAACTAGTATAGTCATCAATATGAATGGCATTATAAATGAATCCATCATCATTTACAAGTTAAATCATCCAGAACAACTTGTAAATATCTTTTATTAAGGTATAATTGGGTGTAGAGGCTGTGATATAATATTACATATGAATACGAATTTACAAGACCAAAATCTGGATCACATATTTCTAAATTTGTTTGTTCACATACATGGTAGCACAAGTCCCTCGTTTTTAGTACAAATTTTCCAAAATGTGGGTAATTCCAGGACAATTATATATATGTGTCTAATGTGATACTAACACAGGTGATGATTGATAATTTAACTTATTGCTTGAAATCAATACATTAATTAAGAGCTTTTTAAACTAAGAATGATTGATAACATAATTTTTTCATCAATCAATGCATTAAGCTCTACTTAATCAATACATAAGCTTTCAAGTAAAAATTTTGATGCAAATGTAGTGTGCTTTCTCCCTCTCTCACCACGCACAACACATACTTACCTTTGTGTGCACACTCTCTCCTTCTCGTATTTGCATACACACACGCTCTCTCTGTTGCAACACACGTAAACCTTTCTTGCGCACACTCTCATACATATACATACATAATCATATTGGCTCCGTTTGGATACAATTTTTTGGAGATTTTTGGGAAAAATTTTTATAA
>JAMWEH010000541.1:0-22577 GCA_024721245.1 Mitragyna speciosa | reverse complement strand
TTTGTCCTTGTTAATTTAGCTATTTGATGCCAGTTTTTTTTCGCATCACATGCAGAGTTCTAAGCCTGCTGCCAAGCAAGCTAAGCCTCGTACTTGAGATCCAGTTTGTGGCTGAGTGTCTGTAAGTTTCATTCGCGCGGCTAATTACTTTGTTTCTACATTTATTTTCTTCCTGAACTTCTGCAATGTACATGGTTCCATGTTTTTAAAGCAAATGATTTTTGATAAAAATTATACAGTAGATTAATTTTTTACTTTTATTATTATTATTACTATTAGTATTTTATACAGGATGAAGACAAATATCAGAATCAATATGGTTCAGTGTGTCCTCCTCCTGCAAAATCCAAATCCTTCCGTGTTGTCGACCAAATAATGTAGCTGAGTGGCTCTCAAACATGTTCTCAATCTATCTTCACTGTCGTTGTGTAATTTTGAGGGCCAACATGCTTCTTGTCAATAATATCTGGTAATATCTGGTTATAACCGAATCTATATGCCCTACTATTAAGAAAGTTGTTGTTTATAAGTATAAATTTAACTGGTTCTGTATGCGGTGTTTGATAGCATTGTATCTGTGATTGTGCACTGCTCTAAGTATTCCTGGAAAACGGCAAAAACCTACAGTGTTTTGATATTATTGTAACTATGATTTGTGGACTGCTGTAATTATTCTGTAAAACTACAAAATGTTTTGAGCAGCTGATTAACTTTGCTTTTCTAGGTACCTTGAGCCAAAACGGCCATTCTAGGTCTCCTGTAGGTCTCGGGTAGAAGTAATAAAAATGCAATTTTCATATAATAACAAATATTTGATGTATAGGTTCCAATTTTTGCAACCTTCAAAATAGGTTTTCTCACTTATTTCTTGGCTAGGGGTCAATATCCATGTTTGCGATAGGAGACAGCCACGTGCTGTGAGTCGTAAGCCTTCCTCTCAAATTTGAAGAATTACACCATAGGCAAGGAAAAAGTTTAAGACATTTAATTTTGTCCTAAAGCTAAGATTTTAATAACTTTGTACAGGGTTCTTAATTATTTTATAATGTACCGTTGCATGGCTTGAATAATTCCACTTTGTATCGATCTTGTGCAAGTTTGTTTTGCACAAATGATTCTTTATTGGTGGGTTGGCCTAACCCCAATTTAGGTCAACGTTTTAATTGGTTTGTTGGAACATCATATTGCAACGTGAAAAAAGGAAATCCAACATTAGCAATTAACCCTTGAAAGCATTTCGGATCATCATTATTGTTTTTGACCTGGATTGTGTAACCCTTCTGTGTTTGTTAGAACATTCATAATGCCATGTAAAAAAAAATCCAACTTTAGCAAAGTAACTGTTAAAACATTTCGGATTTTCGCTATACATGTATATACATACATGTACATGTCTATATACATATATACACATAGATATGGATGTGTGTGTAGGTATGTATGTATAGCTACATATATATATACATATATGTGTTTGTGTGTGTGCACACACATTTATGTACGTACTAATGTATACACATGCACACACATTTATGCATGTACAAATATATGCATGTATGCACACACACAAAATATGTGTGTGTATTGTTAGATTTATGGATAGGTGACTTTGTCAAAAATAGATAAAGAGCACCTAATATATATATGTGTGTGTGTGTATGTATGTATATAGATTTGAGCCCAATACCTATTAGTTTAAGTTTTTGGATCAAAGTTAAGCTCCTACTTATATGTTGGGTCTTTTTAGTTAACTTTCTTCGGTTTTTCTTTATAACAATTAGTATCAAAGCTCATGATTAACATCTTGGGCTATTCGTTGGCAAGTAGTTTCTTCTTAGTGTTGGACCGATGAAATGTTGTCTTTTTGGGTGTTGGACTAGGGAGATCATATAGTTAAGGCTAGGGATTAGATGATATTGGACCAGAGGTCCGGTTAAAGATCATGTTAAGGTTTATGTTTGAGTTGATGAAAAGTGGGCTTGTGTTGTGATTTGGGCTTGAAAGGGAAGTTGGTTTCAGTATGAGATTCTATACATGAAGGGAGGAGAAATAACATTAGGTTCAATGGTAAGTGAATTTGTCCCACATTGATTTGACAAAAAATAAAGAGCACTTAATATATATATATATATATATATATATATATATATTAGGTTTCCACTTATATATTGGGCCTCTTTGGTAAACTTTCTTCAATTTTTCTCCCTAACACGTGTGTATATGTTGTTTTTTGTGTGTTTTTATGTGTTTATGTGTGTGTATAATATCTATACATACATATATACATATTTGTATGTGTGTGTGTGTGTGTGTTTATCTCTATGTGTGTGTGTGTGTATCTATACATACATACCTCTATGCGTGTGCATGTTGGGATTATTTTTGTGTTGCTTTTCCCAATACCAAGTATCACTTTCAAAACAATGTACATATTACACTTTCATTGTGTGATTTAATTTAAAACAAAGGCATTTCTCTCTCAATAGCTATTTATTTTGAGAATGACACTCAATTAGCACGGGAAAGAATGCTATCGAGGATCCCATGTAGTGAGCGCGCACACACACATATAGACACACACACAAACACATATACGTACACGCACATGCATGTATATGCATATTTTTAAAAGCACTTCGCAGAAACTGATAAAAGGTTTTCTCTTGCATAAAGTTCTAAAATCAATGACATGGTAAAGCATGCCCACAAATTCTCGAGTGTACCACTAAATCCACGTAAATTTCAAATTTTCAAACATTTTTCCGCATCCCTAAAACACCCTAATTCACCCTATTGCGAAGCTCCTCTACCCATGTGCGGGAAGACAGTTGAACAACGAAATTAAATGGCCTAATCTATGCAAGTTTGAAGGTACCAGATTCTAAGTCGATGTCAAATGGAAATACTCCATCCGTCTTACTTTGATAGGCTTACGATTTTTTTACCCAGTTTAAGAAAGATTAGTTAACTTTATTAGAAGAATAAATTTAATCTATTATGTTCCTCAAAATATCCTTATATTTATCATTAAACATTTACATTAAATACAAAATAAAAAATTGTACCATAAGTCAAATTAATTCCATTTGATATCTGAATGCATGGTTTGCTATGCGCTTATATTAATATGGTACTTATTTTATTTATAACAAAGTCATTAAATAGGGGTATTTTAGAGAAGTTAAAAGTTAATTATATTCTTCAATTAGAAAATGAATTATAATTTAGGACAGATGAAAAAAAAAAAAAAAAGCTTATCAAAGTTAATGGTGTTAATGAACCGAGCAACTTACGAATTGCTCACGAGCAATTTGGTTTATTGTTTGACTCGAGCTCGGTGTTAACCGAACTCAAGTCAAGCTTGAGTAGCTCGAATACTAAATGAGCTCGAATTCGAGTAGTAAAAAGTGATTTCGAGTAACTCGAAATATATATATATATATATATTAAGTATTATATATATAAAATTACCAATTTAAATGTAATAATTATATATGAATTTTGAGTTCGAGTTCGAGTTTGATTGTGTTTTCACGAGCGATCTCGAGTCGAGCTTGAACTCTCTCTAAAATTAATGAGCCGAGCTCGAGCTTCGAATTATAAACTCGATCGAGCTCAAGCTCGATCTCGAGCAACAGTAATGTTAACAAGGTCAAGCTTGAATTCGATAGTATTCAGACTCGGCTCTATTCGATTACACCCCTAATCAAAGTGGGATGGAGGGGTATATTCTTTTTACTAATCACCCATAGCTACAATTTTCCAACACTGATATAACCTATATCATATTATCTAATGGGGCATTATTAAATAAAATTAATGATCAAAAGTAGGCTTGCTCTTCATTTCTTTTTGAGTTCAAAATTTTTATGAGATCTTAGATGCTAGCTTGCTCGTCATTTATCTCAGGTTCAAAATTTTTTATTAGATTGTAGAAATCTCCTCCTTTATCTCAAGTTCAAAATCTTTTATGAGATCGTAGAAATCTTCATTTCTATCTCAAATTAAAATTTTTATGAAATTTTAGGAGTTGGACTTACTCCCCGTTCTGTCATTCAAAATTTTTCATGAGAACGTAGAAGTCAAAATATATCAATATGCCAAGAGATTGCTTTTGTCAACAATATATATGTACCTGAAACCAATCTGATAAAAAGTTTTAACTCATAAAAGGATGATATTTGAATTTTCAACACCATCAAGCAAACACCGTCAACAGAAGATGAAATGGTAGATCAAGGAAGTTAAACACCAGCTAAAGCTTAAGAAGTGGGTTAAAAAAGAAATGATGGACACTCGTAAAAATAGTTGGGATAATTACACATATCTCCCTTGAGGTTTATCATAATTACACCTAAGTTTCCCTCAAGTTTCAAAAATTACACTTATCTTCCTTATTTTCAATAGTTTTGGTAACCAAAAAACCCATTTTGCTTAATTCAGCAAAAAACTAATTGAATATCCTAAAATACCCTAGATTTTTTTTTTAACTAAAATAAGAAAACAATTCTTGAAAAACAACAAACTAACTAACTCAACATAAAGTAAAACATAGCATAATATTGTCCACTATTACCACCAATGCTCAATAATTATTAGGCTCAATATACCTCTCTCTCACTTAGTGCTCAATTTTCTACATCTTTATCATCTTTTTTTATTATCCAAAATATGCCATAAATAAACAAGATAACTATTCAAACAAAATAAGATGATCATAACAATTTGAAAAATCTGTGCTATGTGAACCTTCACTCTCAAAAATAATATTAAAGTAAATGTTTAAGCATTTTTTTCCTTTTTTATTTTTCTTTTTTCAGTCTTTTTGATCTTTTTGTTTGCCCTAAAATTTTTTGGTGGTAATTATAGTGACATGCAAGGGTATTTGTAGTAATCCAAGTGCCAAGGGAGCGTAAGTGTAATTTTTTGAAGCCTGAGATGAGTTAGGCTGTAATTACGATAAACTTCAGGGGAGGTATATGTAATTATCCCTAAATAGTTTTCCAAAGGTTGTTATGGGGTTCTGGGTATAAGCTCTGAAGATTCGACATTCAGTTAAATCCATTCAGGTTTTGTCACTTCAGCAATAGGTCACTGTGATAAGATGCAACATTCAACTTGAGATGAGAGGTCAATATGAATTAACAAAAACTTGTGCAACTTGCATGCAAAGCTTGAAAGACTAGGGTAGGGGAAATTTAACCTAAATGTGCAATTTTATGTTCTCTCATCATCGTCTAAAGGATATAAATTCTTTTTTTCTTTTTGATAGGAAAGAAATACTTTCATTAAACATGAATGGTACATAAATCTGCCAGTAACAATGGTCTAGTGAACTTGGCTTAAAAGGTACAAGTTCTTAAATTATGTGATTAAAAATGATGACATGTCCAAAATTATATACATTCCTTCCTTTGTTCTTGCTATCTCAGTCCCAAGAAATACTTAGCTTCTCTTAAGTTTTTGATAGTAAACAACTTGCAGACTATCCCTTAAGTGTTCTATCTCTCTGTTCATGTTATTTTTCAGCAATCAGTACGTCATCCACATAGATCAACAAGGCAGGTGAGACTTTCTCAAACCTCTTTCACAAATAAAGCAGTTATCATGCCGTGATGGTTTGAAACCAACATCCTCAATTTTACTGGGAATTCCTCATTCCATTTCTTGATGCTGTTTGAAACCATACAGCCTTTTCTTCAACTTCCATATTTGTCTCAACAAAGTCTTACTATAACCCTCAGGTGGTTACCATGTATACATCTCTTCTTCTAAAAATCCATGCAGAATACATTATTTTTGTCTAGTTGATGTAAGAACCAAGGCCTTGTTGCTGTAATTGCCAACAACTAGTCTCACTGCTAACCAATTGGCCACTGCTGAAAAAACCATCTTGATAATCAACTCCTGCAGTTTGATGAAATCCCTTTTCCACTAGTTCTTGCTTTCAATCTTTCAAGTGAACCATCAGCCTTTAACTTGATCTTGTACACCCACTTTGACCCTATTGCTTTCTTTCCTTTTGGCAACATTGTCATTTCCCATGTATCATTCTTTTCCAATGCATCTATTTCCCTTTGCATAGCCTCAATCCATCCCTTTTCCTTACAAGTTTGATCATATGATAATGGTTCCTACAAGTTAGCCATATTTGCCAAAAAAGACATATGTGTTGGATCCAATTTGATGTGATTTGGTAGGGAAAACTAGGTGGTGTATACTTAGGATTGTGTGCATATTTTGAGTGTGATTTGACTATAGCAGTTTGTAAACCTTTGTCAAAAGCTATAGTAGCTACATAATCTTGCATCCATGCTGGATTTGCTTTAGTCCTTGTACTCCTTTGCATTTTTGGTTGCACTTAAGTTGCCTCTCCTACAAGATTAGAATTTTCTATTTATGGTGTTATCTCCAAATTGGCATCAGTTATAGGTTGTGTGTGATCATTTGGTGTTTATGAGGTTTGATCAAGTGGTACTAGTGGCAATGAGATTTGTAGATTAGAATTTTCAAAATCAATGTAAGGAACAACAATTTCATGAAATATTACATCTCTGCTGACATAGATCTTTTTTAAGTCAAGATCAAACACCTTATAACCCTTTTTGCCCTAGACTGAAGCCAATAAACATACATTTGTGGGCTCTAGTTTCAAATTTATCTTTATGATGCTTTGTGTTGGTTGTATAGTAAAGACTGCCAAAAGTTTCAAATTTGGAATATCTAGTTTTTGGTTAAATAATAGCTCAAAAGTGTGGAGCCAATTTAGCACTGGCGTAGGTAGTCTATTTACACGATATGTAGCCATAAGAAGAGAATAAGGCCAGAATTTTGATGGGAGGTTGGCTTGAAATATGAGAGACCTAGGCTATCTGAAGGATGTGTTTGTGTTTTCTCTCTACAACCCCATTATGTTGAGGTGTATAGACACATGATTTCTGATGGATAATCCCTAGTTCTCTCAACAGGTTTTGACATTCAAAGCTAGTAAACTCTATACCTTTGTATGTACGCACAGTTTTAGCCTCCTTTTCAAACTGTGTTTTAACCATCATGAAGCTCTCAGCGTTAGTACAACCTGAGCTTTGTGAATTAGCAAGAATGTCCAAGTACATCTGCTATAGTCATCATCAACAGTTAACATGTAAATAGTTCCTGTTAATGAATGTAATCTATATGGTCCCCAAACATCTATATAGATAAGCTGGAAAATGTAAGATGACTGAAGTTTACTGAGAGGGAAATTGAGTCTATGCTGCTTGTATTTATGACATATCTCACATTCTCGTAGCCCTATTGTTTCTGTTTTGTCTTATCCATTGGGCATGAAGTGCAGAATGGGATGGATGGCCAAGGCTTTTGTGCCAATCAACAAATTCACTAACAGAAATTTTATTTATAAAACTGTAATCAGTACATGAGGTTTTGGATTTAACTATAGACTGGTTATATCTGCCATTGCTTCCAACTAGAAAACTACTTTCATCTATTAGATATAGTCTTTCCTACTAGCTTACCAATCGCTATAGTCTCTTCGCTCTGTAGGTCCTGCAATGAGCAATAAGTGGGATAAAAAGTTACTTTAATATTGCTGTCTTTGCTAATTTGGAAATTGATATCAGATTGTATTGAAAGCTAGGAATGTGAAGTTGTAAGGTTCTATGCAAGGCTACTGCTCCTTTGTGTTTTACCTATTTTGAAGAACCATCTGGAAGATAAACAGGTGTAAAGTATCAAGTAGTTTTACATTTTTCATTTGTTTCAAGTTGGAGTACATATGACTACTTGTGCTGTGTCTAAAATCCAAGAACCATTTCTCACATAATCTGACAATGTAAGAGCTAGGTGATAAGATCTCAAACTTGCAAAATCCCTGATATGGGCAAAACTCACTTGTTCTACTGGCATCTTTCCCTTTACTAGCTTCACAAGCTCCTGCTGCACAATCGAGCCTATGTCCATTGTCTGCATTGTATCTTTCTTTCCCCCAATTGATGCATATTCATCAACCATCTCTAATGGAGTTTTAGCCATATTCACATTTTGTCTATTTCTAGTAGAGGTTTTCGCTTTTTGCTCTCTCAAATTCTTGTACCAATCAGGATAGCCATGCAACTTGAATCAATTTTCTTGCAAATGCCCATTCGATGTTGCAATGGCAGCAATGTTGATACTCTTTTTCATAATTGCTTGATTTCCTACCTCTTCCTCTATTAGTTGAACTACTCCTGCCTCTGCCAAAACCCCTTCCTCCGGTTTCTACTTTTGGTCTCTGTCCTCTTACAAGCATTGCCATATTTTCATTTTTCTTAGGAAAGATGGTATGCACATCTCTTTGTTTTTCCACACTTAACACCATTGACTATGCCTTATTCACTGAATGGAGTGGATCCATGACCAAAATCTGATTTCTAACATGGTCATAGGAATCATTTAATACCATTAAAAACTGCGTCAATTTGTTAAATGATTCCAGATGCATCACTTGTTATCCTGCTCAACAGGTAGCATTAAACACGCTAATTCATCCCATAACTTTTTAAATCCTGTATAATACTTTTCTACCTTCAAACTTCCTTGAGTTATGCTGCTGATTTCCCTTCGCAATTGATAAAGCAAAGGTCCATTACACTCTTCATATCTCTCTTGCAACTCACTCCATAAATCCTTAGTTGTAGTTGTGTATAAAAAGGCCTCAACAATTTCTTTTGAATTTGAGTTTAAAACCCAAGATATTACCATACAGTCAACCCTCTCCCATTGTTCAGCCTTTTGTGAAGTAGCTGGTGGACGTTCACATGATCCAATGATGAAGCCAACTTCAGCTTTGCACCAAGAGCAATCTTGATTGATCTACTACAACTCAAGTACTTTGTTCCTACCAGTGGGAGAAGTAACTAGAGACATCACTGGATGATCTGAGCTATGTAAATACCGAGGGTCCTCATTATATTAGGCTGCTGAGTTTTCTGCAGTACTATATTGAACTCAAATCCTTCCGTCGCCATTTGTGCTTCAGAAGAATGGTAATTTTGGAATGATTTCCTTGTGGATCAGAACTACTACTTTGATACCATGAACAAAATTGAAGTTAAAGCTAAAAAATTTAACAACAGATGCAAAACTTGGGGAAGAATTATCAGAATTTCATTCCACTCATTTTCTGATACAACTTAGCCATTATATACATATTCTGAACAAATGAAAGAATGCCAGGTGTCTAAATCTAATTGACTAATAAAGATAATTATTCCTAGCTAATTTTGTCCTCTTCTGCTATTACTTGAAGAGCAGTCCACTACATTATCCATTCGAATCTGCTCCTGACCAACTTGATCATGAGCCAATGACCAAGCTGCCCAAGCCAGTCTTGAGCTGATTAATTAGCTCGTGCAAGTTCAGCGGATGAAAACCAGCTGCAAAATGTTTAGTTTAGAACTTCTTCATTAACAAACCTAACATTAGGAGATTAACATGCATACCCCTGATTATAGAAACTTTGTTAGCTAGGTTGTGCTGAAGCGGTGTGTTTGGTTTTCATCGTTGCCGGCCTTGTGCACACACATATCCATCAACAGCAAAGGGTAAGCAAAGCACATCTTCCACCAAAAGAAATGAGTAGTAAAACCTGACGAAAACAAAAGTAAAAAAGCAAATACAATAGATGATTTTACACACTTGTGTTTAGAACATAAATTTATTCTGATTTTTTTACATGAGATCCCAACCACAAAGCTTAAACGCATTCATCAGTCCAGCAGGACATGTAGACACTGTTATGGATTATGACAAACAACCACCATAGCACCATAAAGATTAATTACAGCAAAGAAAACAAATAAAAGCATGCATACAATGAAAATGGTTTTTCGCTCCCAATGTTTGACCCTTGCGTCATTCAGTTGCATTTCTCTTTGCGGAAGGTCATCCACCCTGTTTGCTTCCAGATACCAAACTTCGTAATCCCACTCAAGCCGGTGTAAACTCTTTGTATACTTTTTTCCAATTACGAACAAAGCGATCAGATTCAGAATAGCAGCGGTTAAAGATAGCAAGAAAGGCACTAATCGATAATGGCACTTGATGGACGAGGAGCCACTAAATATTGCTGTGAAAATCACTCCTTGGAACACAAAATAATAGTTTGCAAGTTGGAAAACTTGTGCTTCCAGCTTTTGGACTCGCTCCTCCTGCTTCTCAATTCTTTCTTGCAAAATTTTTATATTTTCTGCCATTTACTATAATATGTTGCCTCGTCCCCAGCAATCTTAAGAGGAATGAAACAAGGAGGGAAAAAGGGAAAGATTCGGCTTGTTTTCTACTTGTTTAATGACAGAAGTAATTAAGCTTGTTTGAATTGATCCAATTTATATTAGATTCTGTGTTGGGATGAGTTGGAAAAAAAACAAGCATCCTGTGTGTTGATTTCTTTATATGCTTCAACAAGGGCAACACTTGGCTTGAACACCGGCAATGTATGTAAGTTGTCAACTATGTTTTGAAGGTGAAGTTGGGAAAAAAATTTTCGTATCGGTTTGTGCATCATTGTCCTCCTCTTATTTATGTATTAACTTCAAAATACTAGGTACATCTCATTTAATAAAATTTCGTTAATCTATTCTGTTACGCTAGCCCATTTTTTTTTATTGATTGTAGATATTTTCCAGGCTAATCATTGCCTGATCAAATTAACTTTCTTCAAGATTTCCAGGCTGACCATTGCTTGGTTTAACTATCTAAATTTTAAATGTACTTTTAATCTACCAGTCCAAACCCCCTAAACCCCCTAAACATCGGATGAGTTGCTTGTTAGGGTTTAGTACTTAAGCTCCTGTGGCCCCTCTAAAAGTTATCATGGCTTTTGGAGTGGGTTTGTGAGATAAAGTTTAGGTTGCTTTTCTCATTCCTGCTTTCAGTTTGGGTTGAGTAGGTCAGTTCTCTTCCCCTTTTCCCAAATTATAAAAAAAAAAAAAAAAAGATTGCTACTATAGTACCCGAAAATAATACAGGACATGTTAACTATTTGATGACGTGTGACTTTTAGAAGCAAGCCTTACACGCTTCCCACGGAGAACGTGAGATTTCAGCCACAAATGTGCGTGCGTGCGTGCGTGCGTGCGTCCGTGTGTGGGTTTTTTCGTGAAATTATGTAGAATGATCTAACATGCAAATTGGTCTATTCGACCAATCGAAGAAACAGAGAATGTATATATATATGGGTTGATGCTTTCTTTTTTCTTTTAATTCAGCAAAAAATATATATATATATGATATACATTTGTTTCCTTTGCTTCGGCTCTGCAGCCAAACTTAACAAGTTGTAGAAAGGGGTTTACTTTGAAGAAGTCAGATGGAATATATGTTTCACAAGCATGGTGTAGTGGAAATACTAAGAAAAGACTTCTTGCAGAGTAAAGTACCTACAACTGTAAGAATAAGTTTCAGTCGTTTTCAAAATGGATATTGTGATATAAAAAGGAGTTTTGCTTTTTCAAAAAAAGAAAAGGAGTTTTGTACGTAAAACATAAGCAACATCGTACCACTTTTTTAAATTAGATAGCATTACTAAAGGTGAGACTGTAGATCAATTTATGTAAGAATCTCATTGTTAACATGTTAACATATGTTAATTTCCTGATTGAACAAATGTTAATCTCCTATTATTACATTTGTTAATTTCTTAATTGTTATGTATGTATATTTCCTAATTGTAGGTTCTTGTATAATAATCTGGATTAGAATAAGTTCGTGTCTTTGGCCAAATATATATACATGTTATGTACAATTGTAAAATACAATACAATACAAGATAAATGGACAGAATTAATGCACCGTCACCAAATATTCTCGAAATATTTCAAATTTCATTCTACCGATAGAGAATATTTCGTGACGGTAAGTGAGTTATACATGCCTTGTGCAGAACATTCCGTCTAATTTTCACATTTCATAAAACTACATGGAGTTATATGATCATATTGAAACTATAGAAGGGGTATATGGTCGAAAGAGATCTCAAAGGAAGGTTATTAGTAATTTACCCTAAATTTATTTGTGCTCCCCCTCAGCAAAATTTGTTAGCGCTTGCGTGAACTTTTCATACGAAAAAGTGATTGAATTTAATTTGGGACTAAAATATATTGCTTTGATTATATCAAATACCAAAATGCGACATTTAAGGAATTATGAGTAACATACTGTAAATATGAAGGACCATTTTTAAAATTTTGCACGATGACCAAACTTAGTTGAAGCAACAGATCACTCACGTATAATTAAAGCAAGGATTTATGATTGGATCTTGAAAACGTAACGCATAAAAGGAATGGTCTATTGTTACAGCTTTACTTTTTAAAGATAAAATATTCAAGCAGAATGTTGTTGATGTGAACTTTATAGTACTTTCTATGCAACTTTAATATTTAAAGATAGTTTTGGCTAGTTATTGACAATGACTGAAAATTGATTCTTATAGTTATGGTTAGTTTACTCTGCAATAAGTCTTTTCTTAATATTTCCTATACAACATCCTTGTGAAATATATATTTCATCTGACTGTTTCAAAGTAAAACCCTTTTCCATACGTATCTATGTATGTATGTAACAGACCAATTTGCATATTAGATTATCGTACCTAAGTTTATGAAAACACCCTTTAGTGTTTTGGCTGAAATCTCACGTTCTTCATGAAAAGTATGTAGGATTTGCTTCTTTTAAGTTACGCATCTTCAGTCACGCTAACATATCCTATATTTTTTTATGCTACTATAGTAGTGCCCTTTTAATTTCTTTTCCAGGAGAAATAAATTTAGGGAGCAAAAAAAGAAAGGAGGGGGGATGGGGGTTTGGGACTGGTAGATTAAAAGTATATGTTAAAATTTAGATAGTTAAATCAAGCAATGGTCAGCCTGGAAATCTTGAAGAAAGTTAATTAGACCAAGCAATGGTTAGCCTGGAAAATTTCTACAATCAATAAAAAATGGGCTAGCGTAACAGTATAGATTAACGAAATTTTATTAAATGAGATAAGAATCAACAGTTGTTTAATTAATTAGAGGAAAGAAAATCACAAAATAAGAAACAATGGGAAGAACTGCAAATTGAGAGAATTGATTTATGAGTTGTATATTGTTTTTTGAAGTTTTCTTTTTCTTTTTTTTACATAAATGAGAGAAGGATGATGCACAAACTGCACACTGATAAGCCTCTTCCGACTTCCCCTTCAAAACATAGTTGACAACTTAGATAGTAGGTACATTGCTGTTCTTCAAGCCAAGGACTGTACTTGTTGGGCATCTCGATCGGACAAAATATAATTTTCAATTCTAGAATGTGACATCAATTTATGCTTGTGCTACTAAAATTAGCACTTGTAGTATTAATTTTCTGTGGGAGAAGCATACAAAGAAATCAACACACAGGATTTTTGTTTTTTTTTTTTCCCCAACTCATCCCAACACAGAATCTAATATAAATTGGATCAAATGAAACAGGCTTAATTACTTCTGCCATTACACAAGTAGAAAACAACCCGAACCTTTCCCTTTTTTTCCTCCTTGTTTCATTCCTCTTAAGATTGCTGGGACGAGGTATCATTATTTTTATAAATGGCAGAAAATATTATAGAAATTTTGCAAGAAAGGATTGAGAAGCAGGAGGAGCGAATCCAAAAGCTGGAAACACAAGTTTTCCAACTTGCAAACTATTATTTTGTGTTCCAAGGAGTGATTTTCACTGCAATATTTAGTGACTCCTCGTCCATCAAGTGCCATTATCGATTAGTGCCGTTCTTGCTATCTTTAACCGCTGCTATTCTGAATCTGATTAGTTTGTTCGTAATTGGAAAAAAGTACACGAAGGGTTTACACAGGCTTGAGTGGGATTACGAAGTTTGGTATCTGGAAGCAAACAGGGTGGATGACCTTCCGCAAAGAGATATGCAACTGAACGACGCAAGGGTCAGAAATTGCGAGCGGAAAACCATTTTTATTGCATGCATGATTTTATTTGTTTTCTTTGCTGTGATTAATCTTTATGGTGCTATGGTGATTGTTTGTCATAAGCCATAACAGTGTCTACATGTACTGCTGGACTGATGAATGCGTTTAAGCTTTGTGGCCGAAATCTCATGTAAAAAATCAGAATAAATTTCTGTTCTGTCAACATAAGTGTGTAAAATATTGACGATATCGTGTATATATTTATGCATAAGTTTGGGCCATAATTATGTAAAGATATTGTGTATATATTTGTGCATAAGTTTGGGCGATAATTATGTAAAGATAGGAGTAATTTTTGGTAGTTATTCTTGTAAATAAATGTCTAGTAGATGATTGAGGTAGGAGAATATGTTCAGGAGATAATTGTGGTAGGACAATATGCTATTTTGGCTAGTATATATTTTTGGTCTTGAGAACCTCTGGAATAGACAGAAACTTTTCTCCCAAAGACTTTTTTTTCATGGTATCAGAGGCATGGAAGACAATCCAAAGAAGAATGTTGAAGGGAAGAAACTTGTCTCGACATACGTCTTTACCTCGAATGAGAATCTTGGGAATATTGTCACCTAGGTACAATTGAAAGGGGACAACTACGATGAATGGAATCGAGCGGTGCAAATCGCGTTGAGAGCCAAGAAGAAATGTGGTTTTATCGATGAAACAGTAAAACAACCTGATGATGATTCTCCTGATCTAGAGGATTGGTGGACTATAAATTCAATGGTGGTTTCATGAACCCTCAACATGATAGAGCCCACTTTGCGATCCACTATAACTCATATGGAGATCACAAAGGACATGTGGGAGGACATCCGAGAGACGTTTTTTGTTGCTAATGGGCCTCAAGTTCAACAGATCAAAGGGGACCTTGCGGAGTGAAAATAGCAGGGACTTCCAGTTGTGAGCTACTATGGAAGATTGAAGCAATTGCGGGCAGAACTTGCAAACTACAATCAAATTCCAAAATGTCAATGTGGAAGATGCACGTGCAATCTCTTAGCCCAACTTGACAAGAAGCGTGAGGAAGAAAAACTCCGTCAATTCTTAATAGGTTTGGATGATATGGTGTATGGAACGGTCCATTCCAACATTCTGGGCACTGAACCGCTACCAAGTGTGAGCAAGGCGTACTCGTTGGTATGTCAAGAGGAGCATGTCCGAAGCATGTCAAAAGGAAAGGAAGGACGTGGACAGCCTATGAGCTTTGCCCTTCAAGCCAAGAAAGGAGGCAAGAGACTTGGAACCGAAACAAAAGATAAGTATGTGCTATGTTCACATTGCAATTGTGGTGGACATGAAGCTGAAAATTGTTTTCAGCTTATCGGATATCCTAATTGGTGGGGTGATTGGCCCAAAGGGAATGGATGCGGGTCAAGACGTGGACATGGGGACCAGAATTCAGGTCGCAGACGTGAGGGTGCACCTAGGGCTAACTCTACTCAGATGGTTGGTTAGCCCTTCTCATCAGCGGTGGTTGTGGAAAGAGAACAAGCGGCGCATGAATTGATGAATAGGGAACACTGGGTAGCTTTCCTAAATTTTTTGAACTCTTGCAAACCCAGTACTAATGAGAAGCTATCTGGTAAGAATTAGTTGAATGGATAATTGATTCAAGCGCCTCCCACCATATGACTGGAAGTTTAGATTGCATGACTAATTGGAAAGAACTAAGGGGATGTGCAGTGGGGTTGCCCGATGGCAACCAAATAATTGCCTTGAAAGAAGGGTCGGTTTGTTTGGGAGAACACATAAAGTCAAAGAATGTGCTCTACGTCCCAAATTTAAATTACAATTTAATTTCAATGTCATAGTTGATTGATGAATTGAATTGTAATATTTTATTCATTAAAAAATTATGCGTTATACTGGACCCCAATTCGAGGATGGTGATTAGAGCGGGAGAACGATGCAAAGGGCTTTACTACCTCAAGTTTTTGGCAGAAATCAAGGGATGCAATGCGAAGCGTCTAGATACTACTGACCTGTGGCATAGGAGAATGGGACACCCGTTTACGAAAATAGCAGGATTACTTCTGGATGTTGGTTCTAACAGTAATAGATTTGTTAAAGGAAAAACATGTGATATTTGTTTAAGAGCCCAGCAAACTAGAGAAATATTTTTTTTTTTCTAGTGACAATAAAGCAAGTGAAATTTTTTAGATGATTCATTGTGATTTATGAGGACCGTATCGAACTACTGCTTCTTGTGGTGCCTCATATTTTTTAACAATTGTTGACAATTTTTCAAGAACTATGTGGATTTATTTATTGGTTGTTAAATCTGAAGTGGAACGTGTACTTCGAAATTTCTTTGCTCTGATCAAACGACAATACAATACGAATGTAAAAATAATTAGAAGTGATAATGGAGTGGAATTCACCTGCTTGGCAAATTATTTTGCTGAAAATGGGATGATCCATCAAACTTCATGCGTAGGAAAACCCCAGCAGAATGGGCAGGTTGAGAGGAAACATCGTCATATTCTGAATATGGCTGGAGCATTGCGATTCCAAGCAAACTTTCCTATTAAATTTTGGGGAGAATGTGTGCTGACTGCTGGATATTTGATAAATCGAACTCTGTCCAAACTTTTGGGGATAAGACACCTTACAAATGTTTATATGGGCAACCTCCTAGTTACAAACATATTTGTATTTTTGGGTGTTTGTGCTATGCTTGGGACATGAATTGAGAGAGGGATAAATTTGCAAGTAGGAGTCGGCGTTGTTTGTTTGTGGGTATCCTTTTGGTAAGAAAGGATGGAGGTTGTATGATATTGAGAATGCTGAATATTTTGTTTCGCGAGATGTGGTGTTTATAAAGGATAAGTTCCCATATGTCGATGCCAGTGCAACTAATGCAACGCAAGGTGATTTGGGGCTAAGTCCAATTGAAACAATTGATCATGCTGAAGATGGAATGGTTGATGAAAGAGAAGACATTCTGATTGAAAAAGTTTCAAGTATAACATCGGAGATTACAAATTGTGTTCACAATGACGAGAATGACGAAGGCAAGGGGTACCGTCAGTGAAGATGTTGAGTTGATTGATGAATAACTTGGGCGTGGTCATCGAATAAAACATCTGTCTAGTCAGCTAAGAGATTATGTGACATATACAACTCGATGCATAGGCCCTTCTGCATGTTCATCAAAACCTATTTCATCCTTAAGTACTCCTTATCCTATAGCATATTATGTGAATTGTGATAAATTCTCTCTGCATCACTAGTCTTTCTTAGTAGTAGTGACAGCCGGTAGGGAGCCAAATTCCTATAATGAAGCAACGAAGGACTCTCGGTGAAGACAAGCTATGAGAAGTGAAATTGAGGCACTTGAGAATAATGGGACATGGACGTTGGAAGACTTGCCACCGGGAAAGAAAGCCATAGGGAGCAAATGGGTATTGAAAATCAAGTATAACTCAGACGGAACTGTTGAGCGATATAAGGCATGTTTGGTGATTCTTGGCAACAATCAAGTTGAAGGAATTGACTGCAATGAAACGTTTGCCTCTGTTGCAAAAATGGTGACGGTTCGAACTTTCTTGTCTGTGGTAGCGGCGAAGGAATGGGAACTCTACCAGATGGACTTTCACAATACATTTTTGCATGGGGATTTAGCAAAGGAAGTGTATATGAAGATGCCTCCTAGTTTTACAAATCCCCAACTAGGGAAAGTATGTCGATTACGACAGTCTCCTTTATGGATTGCGACAAGTTCCACGATGCTGCTTTGCTAAACTCACAAATGCCTTTGCAACAATATGTTTTTTTTTTCGCAATCTCATTCTGACTATTCGTTGTTTACTCTGAGTAAGAACAAAATACGAATGTGTATTCTAGTATATGTTGATGATCTTGTGATTGGGGGAAATAATGGCACTGCAATATAGAAATTCAAGGAATATTTATGTGAGTGCTTTCATATGAAAGATTTGGATGTGTTGAAATATTTCTTAGGAGTGGAAGTGGCCAGAAACAAGGATGGCATCTTCCGTTGTCAATGCAAGTATGTGTTAAATATTATTACTAAAGCCGGGTTATTGGGTTCCAAGCCAACTGGATTTCCAATAGAGCAAAATCATCACTTGGCAATGGTGGAGGGCATGCCATTGATAGACCCAGAGAAGCATAGGCAGTTAGTAGGACGATTAATCTATTTGACACTCACGCAACATGAGTTGTCCTATGGTGTACATGTTCTTGCTCAGTTTATGCAAAAGTCGAAGGAGGAATATTGGGAAACAGCTTTACGCATGGTTTGATATTTGAAAGGTAGTCCTAGACAAGGTATATTTCTCCAATTAGACTGTAAACTTCAGTTGCGTGCATATTGTGATTCTGATTGGGCAAGTTGTCCTTTAACTCACAGATCTCTCACTAGATATTTTATTTTATTAGGAAACGCAGCCATTTCCTGGAAAACTAAGAAACAACATACAATGTCAAGGTCATCTGCTGAAGCGGAATATAGATCTATGGCTACCATGATCTATGAGATGAAATGGTTGAAAGGATTGCTTGCCTCCCTAGGGGTGATGCATTTTGGACCTATGAAACTTTACTGCGATAGTCAAGTGGCTATGCATATTGCAGTAAATCCGGTGTTTCATGAGCAAACAAAACATATAGTGGTCAGTTGTCATTTTGTGAGAGATGAAGTTCAAAATGGAAATATTGAAACTAGTTATGTGCGCAATTCAAAACAGCTAGCTAACATTTTCACCAAAGCACTTGGGAAACAACAGTTTGAGTATATTCTTCGCAAGTTGGGTGTTCGAGATCTTCACACACCAACTTGAGGAGGGTATTGATGATATCTTGTATATATTTATGCATAAGTTTGGGTGACAATTATGTAAAGATATTGTGTATATATTTGTGCATAAGTTTGGGCGATATTATGTAAATATAGGAGTAATTTTTGGTAGTTAGTCTTGTAAATAAATGTCTAGTAGATGATTGAGGTAGGAGATAATTGTGGTTGGACAATACACTATTTTGGCTAGTATATATTTTTGGTCTTGAAAGCCTCTAGAATAGATAGAAACTTTTATCCCAAAGATTCTCTTTTTTCATAAAATTGCTGATTGTATTTGCTTTTCTACTTTTGTTTTTATCAGGTTTTACTACTCATTTCTTTTGTTGGAAAATGTGCCTTGCTTACCCTTTGCTGTTGATGAATATTTGTGTGCACAAGGCCGGCAGCACAATGAAAGCCAAACACACCATTTCGGCACACCCTAGCTAACAATGTTTTTATAATTAGGGGTATGCATGTTAATCTCCTATTGTTACATTTGTCAATACTACCATGTCAAAATTGACCAAAAAGTATTGAGAGAAAATTGAATATTTGTATTGTATTTATTGTATTTTGTAATTATACATGTCATGTTTATACATTGGCCAAAAACACTAATTTGTTCCAATGAAGATTATTTTACAAAAACCTATAAGAACCTCTCCAACTTCTCTCCTTGCCATTTTATAACAAACTTTCCATTTGAATTTTGAATTGCAACAACTATCTCCAGCAACCATGGCTGCCTTGTAGCCGTCGGCTAGCCAAGGAGAGTTGGATAATCCTTCTCCAATGGCTAAAAAATTTTTCACTCAGCTTTTTTCCTAGAAGGATGCTTTCCAATCATCTTCATCAGGTCTACAGATAAAGCAACATACATCCTATAAAGGGAGGCCTGCTATTTTCTTCTCCAAAAAGGACATTGAAGCTATTTCTGAACCTTTCAAATATGCTATCGTTGGGAAATTTTCCTATGGAAGACCAAAGCTTGAGGGGATTAGAAAGTTTCTGGGAGCATTGGATTTAAAAACTGAAGTTGTTGTTGGGCATTTAGATTCACGACATGTCCTTATTCGTTGTCATGCTGAAGCTGATTTTCTTCGTCTATGGACTCGAAATTCTTGGTCCATTGAAAGGTTCCAAATGCGCACATTCAAATGGACTTCTGATTTTCAAGTTGCCAAGGAGACTCCACTTGTTCTTGTGTGATTCTCTTTACTAGCGTTTCTTGTTCATCTTTTCAATAAGTAGCATCTTTTCTCTATTGTTAATGTGGTTGGAAAGCCTCATTTCACTGATGCTGCAACAGCATCTTGTCTAGGCCAAGTGTTGCACGTGTTTGTTTGGAGGTTGATTTAATGAAGCCAATTGCTAATGGGGTTTGGATTGGGTTGGAAGGGAAAAATAGTGTTTTGGCAAAAAAATATTCATGAAACTTGCCAAAATATTGTAAATCATGTTTGGAATGTGGGTCATTCACAAGAAGAATGTAAAAGAGAGGCTGGGGTAGAGGTGTCAAAGGCTGGAAAGCAGCCCTGTGATCATGTTCCTATCAGGTTTATGTGCCTGTTGATACTTCAAAGTTGAGAAGGCATCCATTGGAATGGAAAAGAATTCGAAGGAGGTAGTTGGGGTTCAAAGTTCAGATAATTCTCAGCATATAGCACAAATTGCTGAGAGTTTTAATCTTGCTCTAGTTGCTCAGAGGGTCGTTGAACAGGTGGTGGTTGTAGTTGATACAAGTGGTGCTCAGTCGTTAGATTATGTTAAGAAGATGGAGAGGGTTTCTGTACCTACTGATCAGGAGAACACAAAGGCTAATGGTGCAGTTATTGATCAGGAAATTGGTGTTCTTGAAGTTGCAAAAGATGCAGATGCAACTACTGTGGCTAATCCAACTATTGCTGCTGAAGCCTGTATCGTGCATGTTGATCAGGAGGAAGCATCTACTGAGGCTGTTGCTAGGAAGGAGAATTGTGATTAGGGAATTGAAAATGGTGTGGAGAATCTTTCTCCTGCTATTGTTGGAAATAGTGTTCAGAGGGAGATGGTTCAACTTCATACGATGCATGCTAGTGTTGATCAGGGGTGCTTTGGCACATCCTATCCCCGTGCATGTTGATGATAACCATACGATATCAAGCTTGATAGCTGGGATAGATGTTGCTATTTTGGGAGACAAAACTCCAAGGGCGGTGGATGATTTGGGTACTAACTCTTCGTGGGCTTCACATGCAAGTGCTTTGGAGAATTTCACAAGTGCACATGGGGTGAATGCAGCTGGAATATTAGAATCTTCTTTACTGAATTTCTTGGAGCTGAAAAGAGGCAATAAGGCCATTTGAGCAAAATTCCCATCAGATAGGGAATTGCATTCAAAGGCGAAGTCATCCGTTAATTCTCAAATTTAATCTGATGATTAATACGCTTTTTGGAATATTAGAGGGCTTGCTAAGCCTTCTCATTTAAGAAGAGTTAAAAAATTAATTTAGTTACATAAGATTCAGTTTCTTGCTCTTGTGAAACAAAGTTGCTGGGCTTAAGATTGATATCTTCAAGATGAAGTTAGGGTTTTATATTCTTTGATGAAATTGTGAGGGGTAAAATGGGGTATTTTTTAATGATCCTTTTTCATGTTCATTGATTGGTGAGAGTTCACAACATATTTCTCTTCTTGTTAAGCACGGGTACTTTGCTTCTTCAGTGGTAGCATCTTTGTGCATGCTAAATCTATTAGTATGGATAGAGAAGAACTGTGAAATGGTTTTTTACTGGATAAAAGGTGTCATAATTTGCCTTGGATGCTGGCTAGTGATTTCAATTTAATTTGAGTGCATAGGAGAAGCGTAGGGGTCACCCTTTTCTTGTGTCATAGGTGTTAGAATTTACTAATTTATTGTCTGCAGCTAAATTATTGGATGGAGGTTTCAGAGTTTCTCCGTTTACATGGTGCAATAATAGAGAAGAAACTGCAAGAATATGAAAAAGGTTCGATCGGTTGTTGATTAGTGATGAGTGGCAAGATTAAGGTTTGGTTTTTTCGATCTCTCATCTGGCTAGACACCCATCTGATCATGTCCCTATACTAATGTCCATAAAGACAAGAGCAGATAATAAGCCTCGTCCTTTCAAATTTTGAATATTTTTTGAATATTTGGACTTCTCACACTGATTTTTTGAATGTAATTAAGGATGCTTAGACAGTGGATGTGATGGGGTCTCCGATGTTTGTGTTGAGCTTAAAGCTAAAATCAGTTAAAAAGGCTTTGAACAAGTGCAATAGGAATTGCTTTGGTAATATTATTTGCAACGTGCGGATTGCTGAACAAAAACTTAATGGAAAGTTGAGAAAGGATTGGATGGTGACAGCTCTGATGGCTGCAGCATTATCCAGATTGTATCAAGCTTAGAATAATTTATAGCATTATTTAGCTTTGGAAGAAAGATTGTGGAAGCAAAAGGCACACATTAAATGGCTTGATTATAGGGATAGAAATACTAGTTTCTTTCATTCTATGGTAAAGCATTGTCAGTTTCAGGCTATGATTTATCAAATTCAAAATTTAGATGTCAATGGGCCTCAGTGGATGATGATATTGGAGAAGTAGTGGTGAATTTTCTTCAGTTTTTGTTTTCAGTTGAAAATATTCAACATGACTTTGATTTTTTGTAGGTGATTCCAATCTGTTTTATTAGATGAAGAGAATAACATACTGGAGAATATTCCTACATTTGAAGAGGTACATCGAACGATTAAGAGCATGAATGGG
>JAMWEH010001525.1:0-23323 GCA_024721245.1 Mitragyna speciosa | reverse complement strand
CATCTTAGAGCAGAGGCAATGGAGTAATCAGGAGCAGTAACAGCCAAACAATTCTTAATGCAACTACCATATGACACCCTTTCATTTGTGAAATCAACAAGTTTACTTACAGAGGAACGCAACTCATCTGTGATTCTCCTCTAAATTGACATTTAAAGCAGGTTGTTGAGGAAATCTTCCACTTGCAGGTGTTGATGCTCGACCAACACAGTCATCTTCCAACACCTTGCCTGTTTGACATTCAAGATCATTCAGCCCTCCTGGTGATAACTTATCGTGCACATCAATACTTTGTTGACCGGACTGGTCCAACCCTTGTTCAAATTTCCACCACATCATGCTACTTCTCAGCTCTGAACTCCCTCCCGTATAACTCAAAACTGTTTGCAACCCATCTTCCTCTCTTTCTTGTACACAGGACATGTTCCTTCTGTTATGTGACGAAGCAAATGGGTTGTCCCACTTCTACTTGAACAAGCACACAGCTTGTTGCAAGGGTTACGGTTACACTTCTCGTACATTCAATCCTCCTTTATGAGTTTTGTGAAATGTTCCCAAGGGTTAGATTTGAACTATACTTAAACTCTTTTCGTTTATCTCCAGTGCTTGCTTTAGATAAATCAGTGACATCCATTGCATCTGACATCTAATTAAGAAAGCGTTTATTAGAACACATGATCAACAAAATAACCCAAGCAGCTTACTGTCCATGCTTTTATAGCACAAAATGTATATTTGAACATATGATCAAGAAAATAAGCCAGGCAGCTTACTGTCCATGTTTTTATAGCACATAAATATATCAACTATGTGCGTTCTTTAAAATGCACAAGAACATCTTAATTGTAACAAGTTCTTCCAAAAATACCCATGTTCTGAACACGTCATGAACAACTAGTAAGGCCAACCAATATAGTTTCTACAGATTAGGGACAAAAGCAAAGTCGAATGTGTAATTTGCTGTCAACCCTTTGGCTATAATTAGGTGGTTTACAATTATGTTTTCATATAATGGTGTATCACTTAAGTTACTAAGTGAAAAAATTTAGACAACCTTTCATTCACCCCTAAAATTTACATCTTACAAGAGATTTATACCTAATTCATCTAATTCTTAAAACTTATTTCAGCTTTACATTCTGTTTAATTTAATTATTCATTTACAATTAAACCAAATCCTATTCTGCAAGTTGATACTCAAAACTAAAAATAAGTTAACCAAAAAAATTTTCATTCCTTTGTCGCCTTTTCTCTTTTTTTTTTTTTCCCAGCATTGTTTCTATATTGCTACCAAAAAAAAATTTAAAAATTAGAAAAACAAAAGTGAGATAAAAGAAATTTCACAAAACCTAAATGTTTTAACATCTAAAGTTCCATCCAAAATAAAAAGAAGGGAAGAGCACTTGCTGGAGTGCCAAGGGAGCCGCCGGAGTATCTAGAGGACGCCGCCAGCGAGGAGCGTGGCAGAGGTGGTGCGAGCGGGCCCGTTTTGGGCTTGTATTAGTTGCAGCGAATCGATTTTGTGGGACTGGGGCATGAGGTCCAAGTCACGAACAAAGTCTTAGCAGCATTCTATCATATCCCGGGATATTATCACATTCACCATTCTTCGTTAGTTCATGCCACCAAACTTTTCAGAGCATTCTGTCATGTCCTGGAATATTATCACAATCACCCTTCCATCTTAGTTCATTAGTTATTATCACTTAACTTTTCTAATGCGGGACGGAGCATCACATTCATCCGTAATTTTAACCTTTTACTTCCTAACAAAGTCTAACACAGTATTATAATCTAAACTATTCAATTAGTTATATTATATTTTAGAGATGGCTTATACGAATTCTCAAGATAATTCTCGTCGTCGTATTTGTACAAAAATTATACGAGATTCAATCTAATACATTGCATCACTCTTCTGAGTCTATAGGCTTCAGCAGCACCCCAATATTCTGGGCTATAGGCCCAATCCATAGCCCAATATTATTGATGCTAATTTGTCACACCCTGCAAACCAACGCGCCTAAATCATGATCAGAGTCTCAGCAGCATCCTGTTGTACTCTAAACCTATAAGACCAAGCCACATCTAGAGTCTCAACAGTCAAGACTCTGTCCTACTGACTCAAAATGGGATATTTCAAATTAAACATGAAATGTTTAGGCTTAACTGATCTATTCGGCCATATCCCTTAATTTTTTTCAATGCAAACGAAGTATCACAACTTAATTCTAGCTTCGGGCTTCTTCTTCTTCAAAAAAAAAAAAAATTCTAGCTTCGGGCTTTGATTCCCGTTCGAATCAGCCCGGATCGCCCAAACATTTCTTTCTTCTTATTTCTCTTCCCAGTTAACCGATTTTTGTGAGTTTACCCCATTAATTATTTTAAATGAAGTGAGATCAAAAGCATACCTATTATTGTTGCTGAGAAAATTCAATAGGAAAGAAAATTCCCATTTGTATTACGATGTATTGTTACTGGGGAAAGTATTTTATTAACGTATTATTTATATATAAATATATTGTTGAGAGGGATTCAATTTTTTGCCATAGGTCTCTGGTCTAGGAACATCACAATGAGGAATCCCAAGTAAATCTTTTTTTGGAAGTATGTTTTGGTGCAAAAACATGGCTCTAACATTTTTTCTAACCTAATTAAAAATGTTCGATTAGTAATAGAATTGCTTGACAATAGTTTATGAGGTTTGATGCAAAAGTGTTGGTGTTCTCATCTGATTTAATTTTCATAAAAATTTAAAGACCATAACATATACTAATGGTGAGATGCCGTAGAGTACATAGATATTTTAATTAATGGCCGTAGAGTACATAGGTATTTTAATCAATGGTTTTAATTTCTTCGTAGGAGATAACTTGTATGGGGATGTTAATGTAGGTTTAAGTGACCATTTTCTTCACCTAAAATGCTCTTTGATTAGTTAGAGCCATTTATTTTATTTTTGGGCGGGGGTCGCTGGGAGCACAAGAATTTGAACAAGTTAAATGTATATGAACATATAAGGTAGGCCAATCTCTTTGGTCTGTGCTGTGGGTTAGGCAGAGGAGACGGTTTTGAATCAATCGTTACAAGTTATTGATGTGTTAAAATGGGCAAGAATAACAAGGACCAAAAAGCTACCAAACAAGAAATACATTTGCAAATGGTAGCATTAGCGGAGTGTGAAGAAGATTTATGGAAAAATTTTAAATCTGGCAGTTAGACAGGGAAGATTTGACGAAACAACCACCAACATTTGGATGGTCAACTTATAGTTTACCTGCAAGACTATAGAAGCAAACCTTGTTTCTCTCCTGCTTTCTAGTTTCTTTGATACTTTCCAACTCTTCAAACTTCAACTCATTGCTTCGGATCAGAAGGAACAGGAAAAAAAGATAAATTTTAATCCGAATTTTTGTATTTCTCGACTCTTCATACCCAAAAAATCAAGCATTGGCTCCTAAGTAGCTTGTACATGAATATTAAGTTTGGTGTGTTAGCTCATCTCTCCTCACTGCCCTTTTCTCCATGCCACCTTCTTTCTCACTTTCACTTCTCCACTCCCTCTTCTCCTCTTTTCCCATGGAGTTGCCTATCGGGGCACCGGATTCTGGTGGCCGGAGAGCTTCATACATCATAGAAACCAAAAATTTGTCCTACACACTTAACAGTCCGTATGATGAGTTGAGTTTTTCGTGTTGCCAGAATTTAAAAAGAGCTCCCAAGTCCATTTTGAAGGATGTAAATTGTGAAGCAAGGCCAGGGGAGTTGACAGCAGTAGCTGGCCCAAGTGGGGCTGGAAAGACTACACTTCTTGAAATTCTTGCTGGGGTGATATCACCAAGAAAGGTGTCTGGACAGGTTTTGGTTAATGGTCGTCCTATACAGGCTAAAAGTTTTCGCAGAATATCCGGATATGTCACCCAAGGTGATGCACTCTTTCCATTGCTCACTGTTGAAGAAACTCTCATCTATAGTGCTCTTCTGAGGCTAGCAGGTGGAAGAAAAGAGGCCATCAACAGAGTTAAGGTGCTAATAAAGGAACTTGGTCTGGATCATCTAGCTGGTTCCAAGATCGGGGAAGGATCAAATCGTGGAATTTCTGGTGGGGAAAGGCGGAGGGTGTCAATTGGAGTTGAACTAGTTCATGATCCCTCAGTTATTTTGATTGATGAACCAACTTCTGGATTGGATTCAGCTTCAGCACTTCAGGTGATTGCATTGCTCAAGCAAATGGCTATTAGACAAGGTAAGACAATTATTCTGACCATCCATCAACCAGGATTTCGAATCCTGGAGTTGATCAGTCGCCTTGTTTTGCTCTCAAATGGACATATTCTTCATAATGGTTCATTAAAGCTTCTTGAAGAGAGGCTTAAACAGGCTGGTTATTGCATTCCACCTCGCATCAATGTGCTTGAATTTGCCATTGAAGTCACAGGCAGCATTTTCATTCAATCTTCAGAACGAACTTCTGAAACTCTTGAAAGCATATCCTTGCCCAAGGTTCCTCCAGGAATTGATGAAAAAGATATTAAAGATGATGGCTATGTGAGAATAGTGAACTCCAATAACAACGGAGAAAAGTCCCTTTCTTGTTCAAATTCTCACTTGGAGGAGGTTTTCATCCTCGGAGAAAGATTTTGCAAAAATATATTTAGAACAAATCAACTCTTCGCTACACGAGTTATACAAGCCTTGGCTGCAGGATTCATAGTTGGTACTATATTCATGAATGTCAGAAATGATTCAAGTCAAATTGCTTTACAAACTCGATTAGGATTTTTTGCTTTCAGTCTCACTTTCTTATTGTCATCCACAACAGAAGGCCTACCGATTTTCTTGCAAGAGAGAAGGATTTTCATGAGAGAAACTTCTAGAGGGGCATATAGGGTGTCATCTTACGTTATTGCAAACACCATTGTCTTCCTTCCATTTTTGTTAATGGTTGGTCTTCTCTATACAACCCCAGTTTATTGGCTAGTTGGTCTGCGGCGCGACTTTGACGGTTTCCTCTATTTTGCTTTGGTGGTTTGGATGGTTGTTTTGATGTCAAATGCTTTCACAGCATGCTTCAGTGCACTTGTGCCAAACTTCATCATGGGGACATCCATTATTGCAGGATTGATGGGTTCATTCTTTCTCTTTTCTGGGTATTTCATCTCAAAGGAGAACATACCTAATTACTGGATATTTATGCACTACTTGAGCTTGTTTAAGTACCCATTTGAATGTTTCATGATAAATGAGTATGGAGGGAAAGGAGGGAGCAGATGTTTAGAAGGTGAAACAGGGGTATGCAATTTACATGGATATGAATTCTTGAGACAACAAGGTCTGCAAGAGTCACACAAGTGGAGCAATTTATTGGTCATGTTGGCTTTTATCATCTGTTACAGAGTGCTATGTTTTCTGATCTTGTGGTTCAAATGTAACAGATCCAAAAACTAGTTCCCTTCCATTTCTTAAAAGAATTGTTTAGATATTATTAATTGTTTTGACAGAGTTCAATAATATATGCACAGAAAATTTTATTGTTCATGTTTTCATGTGATAGCTCTAAGACATTAATTGCTTCTTTTACTGGAGTCTCACTGCTCCCATTTCACAGTATTTCACATTTTATAGTCAGCAAGTGCTTCGTTTCAATTATGGGAAAAACAGAAGAAACCAGAGGTTTCATTTTTGGCTTCTTCAAACAACTGATGATTTTCAGTATTGGAGAGGAAGTATGTACAATGAAAGGAGACCGTGAATTTCATAAATCAACTTTCCCTATATGTTGCATTTATCATATTTTTTAAATATTATCTGAAAGACAAACAGAGTATTCAAATACTCCTAACAGTGTGAAGAGTGTAAGAATACCATTCTAGTGATCACCTACAAAAGGAATTGGAATGAATGTCATGTTCAAACCTGGGGATCGGAATTGTAGCTATAGATTCAAATATAAATAGGGAAAAGCAGAGTAAAGAAAGAAATCAGTCTGACAAAGTACTCTAACTGAGAAATAAAGGTAAATCACTAATAATTTTGATCCCTTCCGTGTAATTAGAACGTAAGTCCACGAATGTCATGGTCAAAGTGTAAACATATGTGTCATCCCAAATTACTATTTAGTGCTTATTAGTTATTACTTGGTTATGACATAGTATCTTTGTGATACGAACTCCCTCGTTCCTAGTCAATTTTCATCTAACGTTTGCTAATTGACAACAGAAATGTTGAGCAATTTTGAGCTTCGAAGTGTAAACTGATGGAAATTTCCTGACAGAAACTGCCCTTTTTTCTTTTCTTTTTTTTAATCTCCTTTTGGTTTTTGAGTGATGATCATCAACATGAAGGGAAAATGGAAGGAAGCCAATCTAAATGCACACGTTTCTTTATCTTAAATACTTTTTTGTACATAAGCACTCAATCTTACTAATAAATGGCCTAGTTAACTTTCATGAGCCAAGAAACTAAAAGCCTTACGGATGTACAATAGATTCAGAGCTCAAAACTGCAACTCAATGTATCAAAATATACTGCCATTTGCATGGCAAGGCAACTAAATGCTTCGGTCGTATATTGAAGTGAAACTTATGGAGGGATATGTCATGGTTGTATTCTCGGAAGACATTGTACATGATGTAGAATCTTTGCGACTCCTCAGACCCATTAGCTCTTCTATAAGCGCAGGTTTTGAAATCTGCTTGTCTTCCAAATCTATGTCACCGGTCAGCATTTTCACCACAGTAGACATAGATGGCCGGTTTTTTGGCCCATCCTGGGTGCATAGTAACCCAATCTTCAGATACCTGGATGCCTCATCGACATCGAAGTCACATCCCAAATCTGGATCCACCAGTTGAATTAATTTTTCCTTCGTATAAAACATCCATCCCTGAAAATAAGATGTCATTCTAGGAATGAAAGAAAGAATAAGGAAAAAGGGGAAGGGCATTTACCTGCAGGAAGAACTAGACTACAAAATGTAGACAGAACTCGCATAAATTAAGAATCAGTTTACAATTAGCGCTAATGTGAACTCCTACTTGGAACAATATTACACTGCATTAAAAATCTCGTGATCTCATATGGTCAATTATGACCATGCAACATTTCAAGTTCTAAATGGCTTATCTCTCCAATGAAGTAATCAGGCAAGATTATATGCCAATGAGAAAAAAATAAAAAATAAATAAAAGGCAACACAGCCCATTAATTCACACAATTCCTCACCTTCTAGAGACTGAATACACTTTCAACTCGTGAGCAAGGTAAAGACTCGTTCATTTATCTAAAATGATGATCAGGTCATTAGTTGCCGATCATATAGTGGTACAGGCTGTGGAACTAATCAGATAAATGTCAGATATTGTCATGTTGGCATGCAGTCCCATGACTATTTTCACTATCCACTCTTCTCAGTTGTGAATACATAACCTGTTTGTTTACCAGATACATTGATGGAAAAAGGAGCAAAGGCTAAATAAGGCTGAAAGATGTAGTTAATGGAGGACAGATGAATCCCATTGCCATCCTTGTTAGTATCGAGGCCATGTGTTTTCCTAGCATCAGCTTTACCTAAAATTGATAACTAGATTAGTTAGACATTTTTCACCCGAAATTTAAGATTGGAAAAAATTGCCAATGAAGAGAGGGAAAATGGAAACTCCAACTCATTACGAACAACTCCGTAAACCTAATATTTGTTTACACTCACCATCTCAAGTTATCAAAGCTGGAGGTCAGGTCTAAAGCAGCTTGACTCCTGATCTACTCTTCCATAATGGACAATTTGAATCTCATCTACTTAGCATACAAGTTAAGATTCATTCACAATTTTCTTATACTAGGAATTTTTCCAGCTGATATTTCAAGGTACAATTCACTTGATTTAATTCAAGGAATAATATCAACAAGTGAACAATTCCATACCTTTTCAAGAAGAAACTGCTCTTCATATGGTAACTGCTTGTTTGTGTTGCATCTGCCACAAACAATTTCCAAAAGGAGAACGCCGAAACTATAAATATCAGCTTTTCGTGTCAACTGACCTCGAACTGCATATTCGGGAGCCAAATAACCTCTAAGTACATGCACAGAAACAGAACCATCAGTAAAATGACCACATCAGATCTTGAGTCATACAGATATTTTCTATTTTATTGCTCTTAACCACATCAGATGTTGAGTCATATAGATATTTTCTATTTTGTTGCTCTTTTTTCCCTTTTTCTTCTTAGGCGATCGACAGGAGAGGAAGAAGGCATGAAAATTTAAGTTGACCATAGACTTACAAAGTCCCAGCAACACGCGTGCTAATATGGGTTACGTGTGATGGAAAAAGCTTTGCTAGACCAAAATCAGAAATCTTTGGATTAAGGTCTTTATCAAGAAGAATGTTGCTTGCTTTGATATCTCTATGTACAATAGGGGGTCGGATTTCCTCATGGAGGAATGCAAGGCCACATGCAACCCCTATGCATATCTTAGTCCGTGTTCTCCAGCTAAACTGAATGCTGCTCCCCTGACCACCTATAGTTAAAGACAATATCACCTAGAGCAAATAGTAGTTACAGGTTTCAAGTGACAAGGGAATATCAGTTACCAAGAAGAGTTTGAGCAAGGCTATTGTTTTCAAGATAGCCATAGACCAATATTCTGTGGCTCTTTTCTGCACAACATCCATATAACTTAATGAGGTTTTCATGCTCTACGCCTGAAATCGTAACTATCTCTGCCAAAAACTCTCGAATGCCCTGACTTGACTCAGCAGAAAGCACTTTTATAGCAGCCAAACTTCCATCTTTTAGCCTTCCCTGACAGCGAGAAGACAATTTGACCATATATTTGGAAAAGAGCAGTGAAGTAACTCCTGAACTAGGGATAAGTTTATACAAAAAAATTACCTTGAAGACTGAACCAAACCCTCCTTCCCCAATTTTATTGGCTGGACTGAAATTTTCAGTGGCAATCTGCAACTCTTTGTAGCTGTACAGTCTGGCGTTCTCCACAGTTGAAACTTCTGCATCCATTTTAACCCATTCAGACGATTTATGCAGATAGAAAGCATAAAATGGCATACGTGTCATGTAGATGTGTTCAAGAGTTTTTGCAAACACTTTTGAGAAAACTGCAAATTGTTCTCAGAATAAGAGACTCCAAGTTACAGTACCAATTACAGTGCCTCAAAACGTACCTTTCTCAATGTCTATCGCTCTCCTAGTTGGAGGAGAAGCTTTTTTGAAACAGATAGTAAAACAAGTTCCTCGACCCATTTCTGGTGCCAAATCAGACTTCTAAGCAAAAGCACACTCCCTGTCATGAATAACGAATAAACCTGTGAATTCATTACTTTGTCAAATTCTGATCTAACTTTAATAGACCAGGTAAAGAATGGAAGGAGATTATAGTGAAAATTTGCTTTCTGGCTGTCCGTTTAAGTTGACAAGGACAATCTAATTGTATGCAAATATGAGGAAAAAACAAGAAAGAAAAAAAAAAGGCTCAAGTTCTAATCCAGAAACGAGCCGGATGCTTTCTTTTTTCTCTTAACTGGGGAATGAATTAGAAGTTTCCAACACTTCTCCATAGAAGACACATTAAAACTACTAGGCCAAAGATACATCAAACTATCACAGGACCAAGCCATAGACATACCCCAGAATCAATTATTGAAATATGACGAATAAAAACACATAAATTCTAATCTAAGGAAAACAAAAGTCATAATGAATGACCTTTCGCACACAGATATTTTGAATTGGATAGTATTTCAAGAAATTTTAAATATTCACTAAACACATTTGTTTAACTACTTTTTTAATCAACCTTTTTTAATCAAACATGCACCCTTATGTACGGTAATAAATTTACAAAAACTCTTCCAGAAGACCAATCCAAATGAACAGACTTTTTTGGCAATTTTATTCGAAAGCAGGACCTCGTAATCAAACATTAGCTATGCATATCCAGGTGATTCATTTGAAACATGGCCAAAGAACTACCTTTGCCGATAGTTAAACAGATTACTCTTTGCTTCGATGCACTATGATAATTGCCAATAAGGAAATGAAATAAGCCTTTTAACTAGCAATAGCAACAACTGAAACAAGAAAAATCTGCAATTCAAAACCAACAGATCAATGCTCAATCAAGCACCGCAAACATGACGAAATGATCTCAAAACAAGATTTAAATAGAAACCTTAATTATGGTTGTTTGACTCATTGGTTATGGTTGTTTGACTCATTCAAGCAGCAAAGATGGAACGAATTACCAAAACATATGATTCAGACAGCAGCTATGCACATCTAAGCAAAACACAGAAATGTCTTGGAAGGAGAGAGAAAATATGGAGAGCTCACCCTTATCTTAGTACGGTATTTACCCTGGTCCTTTTCTGACGCAGGAGACTTGTGTTTGATTGAGCTGGTGTTGCTGATGCAAGAGTTGTCACATGACTGAATGTAATAATGCCTTTTCTTTGGATAACAAAAATGTGTCTGGCATGGCATTTACCCCAGGTCCAGGAGACCCGAGATGGAGTAGGACTAGAAGGCTTCCTAGTTACGTGAATGCAGTGATTTTTTTTTTTTTTTTAATCAAACATATACTATTATATTTACATTTGAAGTTATTGGTAAAATTTAAACTTTATATTTCTAAGTAAAGTTATAAAGTTCTAATTGTTCAATTTTCTATTTATTTCTTTCGATACTTCTTTAAACTTTAATCTTTTTTTCATAGCATCACAACTCACATATTACAATTTGTCCTTGCATAATATAACTTGTTTTCAATTGATTTTCTGAACTTGCTTTTGGCTTTTGATACCCGTTTGATTTTCAACTTTTACAAGAATAGATTGAGAACAAACTCATAGTACAATTCACAGTGGTAAATTGGATCTCCTACTTCTGAATTGCTAGCTTTTATAAATTTTACCAAGGCTTATTGACACTTGCTTGGATTGCAGTTGCATTTACTTTTCTTTATCAATTCTTTAATTATACCTTTGTAGTTCAGAGTTTTTTTTTTTTTTTTTTGAGAGAATAGTTCAGAGTTGTAAGCCTGTAAAAAACGATGATGCCAAATCTGTCACATGAGACGAAATCTAATCACAATTTGTTGAAGTTAGTATCTGATAGGAAATTAAGCTGGTTGCAATATATATTTTTTGGCCCACCTGTCATTTTCGTTCGTTTAATTTAACTAATATTAAGGTGCAATGATGTTTTGATAAGTAATTGTAAAAATTCGTCAAGAAATACAAAATTTTGTTTTCGTTGTCACTCCTCATGTATCATTAATTTAAATAATCGTGTAAATATGCAGCAGCAGTTTTTTTTTTTTTTTAACTTCTTCCTTGAGTGGTTAAATTGGAGCATAAAGTCGTTGGGTTGAATCGGTCAGGTGGTAGCTATAACCGCAAATGCGACTAATTCATTTGCATTTGTGCGTTGACTTCTACATTACACGAAAAATCAATCAGTTGAACCGCTTTCCTCTTTCTTTTTTTTTTTTTTTTTTAGTATATCGTCTTTATCATGAATTCAGTGATGTTTATTTATGAGTCTTCTTATATTCAATTTATCTTTATTTTAATTTTCAGAAAAATAGATTCAATTATAACATTGTTCAATTCAATTTACCATTTTGCGAAGAGAAGAAAGACTGTGTGGATTTGAACAAATGAAACCCGTTATATAATAGGTTTTTTCTTTGAAGATTCCTACTCCTGCCTTTTTTTTTTTTAGGTAGTCGTGTTTATACGTTACGCACGTCAAAACGCTCCTTCTAGAGAAATTTTATAGACACATCATGAAATATCTTTTTCCTTGTATAAACACAATGTTGGAAAAAGGAAGCAAAACCACGACTTTCTTGCTGATTTTCGAAGGAACCAAAAAAGGAGAATAAGAGAAACTAAAAACGAAACTAAATCTAACGTTCATTCGAGTACTAAAAACGAAAATAAATCTAACAATCTTTCAAGCGTTGATTAGAAAATTAGGATGTGACTTGACCTGAATAAAAATTAGAACCATACACCCCAATTCTTTTTTGACAATTGGGGGAAGGGAAAAGGGAACTTAACCCACTCAACCCCAATTCTAATCTACAGACGCTTTCAAGAATAATAGTAAAAAATATTCTATCCCCTTCTTCTTCTTCCCCTGTAGACCGTGTGTCGAAAATATTCGAAAGAAAAAAAAAATAATGGTCAAATGCATCATATCCCCCCACCTAAGCTTCGTGGCAGATCATCCAAAAAATAAAAAAGCTTCGTGACAGAAATCCGAAACAAATAGGGGCTGAGTGTTTAATAGACAGACGCACTACACGTTTGTCCACAAATCACTTACCAACACATGCATTCAGCAGAAACATAGAAATCTGCCACTATGCATTCAGAAATTGATACCATGAATTACTAAGCACCAAAATTGAATAGGTGCATTATATCATGAGTGAGTCATGAGTGAATATTGTGTACATCACGTCACCACATGACGATAAATTATTAATTCTAATACACCACGTGACAATGCACGCTATGTATTGTATCATTTTCCATTATATAATTGCACCTTTTTAAAAAATAATCTAAGGAAATTTTCTGATAACCAAGATGCATTCCCATCATCATGCACAGCTATAGAGGTATGAAAAGCAAATTATTAGAAAATTCAACATCAAGAAAGGCCTCAATGCTCAGTTTATTCCATATAGACACGATGCACTGCATCAGTCGTAGTAGATTACATGTGGACTCGAGAACAAGTACATCATCTTGCCCTTTGACCGCGGATAGTAGTACTTTAGGTAATAAGCATACTAGCGAACAAAAACCATGACCTTTCCGAGTTCTAGAGCTTTTTTGCGCCCGAAGAACTTCTCTGCAATGGCCAACGCAAATTCCAGCGAGGTTCCTGGTCCTCTACTAGTAACAAGATAGCCATCCACAACCACCCTATTTTCTGCCTCACTTGGATCGATCAGTTTGTTACACATGGCAGGAAAGGCAGTAGCCTTTTTACCCTGATGAGTGAATATAACAGAAGATAGCTATCAAGATAAAAGAATGAGCATATGCAAACATTGTACATCATGTTGTGAGAAAAAGTGCTGTGGAATTGCTTAATGCAGAGAAATCAAACAGGTTAATACGAGAATGGTTGCTTTCCAACTAAGCAAAATGCAGAAAGAAGAAATGGAGGATAACTGAAATATGACCCGTTATCGGGTTTAACTATGTATTCAATGCAAAATTTGATGGAAATTCATGACTCTGTTGAATTCCAATATGATTTATTTAACTTTGCACTCTCTTTTACTGTCATTTCAAATTGAACTGTCATTTCAAATTGAACATTAAATACATTTTGATGCATCTGAAAATGTTACCTTAAGCAAGCCATGTGGCTCTAAGACTAAAGCAGGAGAAGCACATATTGCTCCATGAGGTCTATTTGATTCCCTTTGCTTCTTCAACAAGTTAACTAGCTTTTCTGAGCTTGCAAAGGTTTGAGCACCACCCAGTCCCCCCTGAATAAGTGCAGAATGTTACAAAGATCAGATGCCATTTTCAATCACTGATGGTTTAATATGACAAATGTAGCTCACTTACAGGCAAAACAATTAAATCATATGAACTTTTGGCAGCCTCATCAAGAAGCACATCTGCAACAAGTTTCACTTTTCTAGAAGCCACAATTTCAAGTTTATCCTCAACAGATGCCACTACAACATTAGCTTTTGCTCTTCGAAGGACATCAATGATAATAACAGCCTCCATTTCCTCGGTGCCATTAGCAATAGGTACAAGAATCTAAGAAGGCAAAAAGAAAAAAATGCACATGTAAGCATGTTCAACATCACTTAGATAAATTTATTTAAAGAGGATGTTCGACACAAAAAGCATCAATCGCATCAAACTTTAGAATGAGGAGAAAGAGAAAGTATCTGGTCGCCTCTAGAAGTTGGAAACCATTAAATCTCCATGAAATCAAGGGTTCAGCTAATACAAGAAGTTGATATGGCAAATATCTAACTTGACATATCATGATAACAGACAAAGCATATATTCACACATGCAAGCTAACTGATGTGCACAGGAAGAGAGCTTGTCCATTGCCATGGCATAAGCGTAGGAGACAAACAAAAGTTGCAATAGTTGAAGTACCAGAGTAAATATAGATAGGATCTAAAATGGAGGTGAGAGGAATGATATGATGGCTTGAATGGGATTTATTAATGCAACGACAAAAGCATAGACACAACTTACCTTAGGGGAACTACCAAATGTCCACTTGACAGGATTAAGTTCAGCAAAAACGTATTCATCCCCATGACTGGATCGCATGACCTAGAAGTTTACAACATATCAGGGTGCAATATCTTATCAATGATAACCTATGATCCACATCTAGCTAACAATAAGTGAAACTGAAGATGAAAACATATGACTAGGTGAAAACAAGAAAAAAAGAGAAGCAGGTGAATTTATAAAAAACGAGAGAGAGAAAGCGAGCGAGCGTGCATTAACAAAATGGGAAGAGATGGCGACAAAACATTAATTTGTAAACACATGAACAGCACGCCAAAGACACGTACGAGTGGACCAGAAACTTCATCAGCTTTTTCCTTTCCAAATAATTGTTCAACCAGTGCAACTGCATACTCCATGGCTGTTCCAGGTCCTCGACTTGTCACAACTTTGCCATCCTTTTCAATTATTGACTCACTGGCATTTGCAGTGGAAGACAGCTGCTCCATGAAGGATGGATAACAAGTTGCCTACCCAAAAAAATCATTTTCTGGTTAGAAGCTAATCACTAAAACAGCATTTGTACAGCATGCAATATCATTCATCACCTTCTTCCCCTTTAATAGGCCCCATGAGCCAAGTGCAACAGCAGGAGCTGCACATATTGCAGCATATAGACGACCATCTGAAGCCTGCTTTTTCACTATGCTTTCCAAAGTTTTGCAATCTTTAAGTGTGGTTGCACCAGGCATTCCTCCCTGTAGCAAGGAAAAAAAGTGATGACAGAACATAAACGAGCGAGTCACTCAGATGAGATTCAAAGGTCAAACTAACTGTTTCATAAGGTATACAACAACATCCCGCTAAAACTCCAAGTTAACATTATATGCGACGAAGATACAGACACGAAAGATGCTATCAAAGCAGAGAATAGCAGATTCAGAGGCTCATTTAACAGAGTAAAGTTAAGTGCAATTGTGAACCAAATTCTGATTCAAAGGCAACAAAATTAAATGAAATTGCAAGCAAGAGATCAGCACCTGGAGTTTGGATCACCTATTGTCAACGGAACACCTCCATGCTAAACAAGAAATTTTAAAATATAAACCGATCTTCCAACGTCTCAAAACACTATTTCAAGGCTTTAATGCAAATAATAATAATAATAATAATAATAATAAATAAATAAATAAATCCCCCAAATATGCAGATAAATCGCTTAATTACTGTACGATTCACATTTTAACTAATCCTAACAACTTAAATCACCAAAATTCGTACCGTCGTTATTGAATTTCACATTTCCACCGCTAAAGCTCTATCCTTTTACCATCGCCATTCCTTCATTCTCCACACCAATTATAATCTAACAAATTTTACTAAGAAATACCGTCTCTTTTTTTCTACCCTTTTACAAGTAACTATAATTTAAAAAAAAATTAAAAGAACAACTAGAGTCGTATTTAACACGCACAGAAGCACACAGTGAAAGAGAGCGAGTACAAACTAGAGAGAAAGCTAACCGGAAGAGAAATGAGGTCGAAGACGGTATCAGCACATTCAGAAATCAGAGCGTCGGCGACGATTTTAACTCCGTGACAAGCATCGACTTGCAGCTGCTTCTCGACCGAAGCCACCGTAACATCCGCGCCGGCTCTCCTCAGCACATCTATAGTCACCACCGCCTCCAACGGCTCTGTTCCGTTCGCAATCGGCACCAAAACCTAAAAATTTTTAAGGGAAAAAAAAAAGAAATTTTGAGCTCAAAAAAACGAATTTCTGCTTGCAAATTTTGATACGATCAAACATTTTATCAATTTTTTTAACCTTTTTAGCTGCGGAAGCCATGGCTGAGAAGGAGAAGCGTTGCTTCTTGTGAGGAGTATGGGGGAGTGCGAGGACAGAGAACCGTAATCGTTTGGGAAGTTGAGTGAGAGTTACGAAGGGTGAGACGCGCGTGAGGTTGCGGAATTGCAGAGCTAACGTACCCATTTTATACTAGTGTGAACGTGAGTGAAGTTGGATGATGAAGGCTCTAGAGAAAGTGCGGTGGGATGATGAAGGCTCTCGAGAAAGTTTCCTCCGGCTCGAGCCATGGCTTTTCATGATGGACTCGTACCGTTATCGGCTTGGCCACGTCACATTAGGCTAACCAAATATTGGGAACACGTTTACATATAACTAATTTTCAAGAAAAATTTTCTGTTGATACAGTATTATATATAAGTCAAATTTTTTTTTGGTTTTCATTTTGAATTGCTTTGATTTTTTTTAATAATTGTTAATGGAGGTTTTTTTATGACAATATAATATAGTAATAAAGTTATAAATTTTCCTATTTTTCAATGTTTGGATCAATGAAAGAGATCCGTTCTAATACTCGATACTATGAGAAATATAACTAGTTTGCAATAAGGCTTTTTTACAATGATTATCATATCGTAATAAAATTATAAAATGTTTCTATTTTTCATTGTTTAGACAACTGAAAGAGATCCATTTTGGTGCTCGATAATGGGACGAATTTAGCCATCTTGTAAGAACAAAAAAAAAAAACTTTAGACATAATTTTTGTATACAATGTATATATATACGCATGCAACAAATGTACACTCCTGACTATAACTGTATAACCAAATAATATTTTATAGCATCAACAGATTTTGATCATCCAAAAATTGAGTATACAATGTAAAAAGAGAAGGCAGCCAAGGGACCTTTGTGATAATGTTTCATAGACAAACCGTTTTCCCTGTGGTGCTCAAGTAGAAATGAGAGTGACGTCGTTTGATAAAAATGAGCCAGGTTTTTTTTTTTTTTCCCCTTCTTTTCGGCTAAAATGTAAACTATATACTTTGGGTTAAAAGCTTTTGACATCATGCTCAGTCTAGATGGTTATTTTTTAAAGTGTTTTTTAAAAAATATTATTATAGTAATTTTAAATATTTTTTTGATAGATATGTTTATAAAATAAAAAATTAATTAAAAATATATTTATAAGATAAAAAGATGATTATAAAACATATTTGATGTTTTTTAAAAACACGTTTCTCAAATACAAAAGCAAAGAAAACTTGGGCTTCTGAGTAGACCTTTGTCTTAGTGTTGTGGACTTGCGCTTTATGTGAGTCGAAGTTGAAAATCAAAATTTTGTAATCCTTCAAGCATCTAAGTTTTGAGCCCATCCTTTCAATATAGGAGTTGCTTGATCCAAGCAAGCGTTCAAGGAAAAAGAAATAGACAATGCCGATGGTCCAAACAACAATGCGATAAAATTGACATTTTTTGTTGTTTCTACAGCGATAGAGTTATCGGAATCAGCATTGCATAATGAAGAGAAAATTCTCCCCCATTCATGGAACATGCTTCCCTAAATTTAGTAAGGAAATCACGGATGATGTAAACGATAGGAGAAAATATCAGTTCGTGACAATTTAAATGCACCGAAATTGAAACCGAAACTAATCCAACAGGTCATAATCGACAAAAAATAGTAAGTTGAATACATATATATATATATATATATATATATATATATTCCATCTATGATATATAAATCATGGTTCGAAGTGTTAGCATTATAGAATGAAATCTTTAGTTATGATTTGTAAATCACTAAAACATTATGCATATAAAAAATATATAAAACATACCTTGAGCTATGATGATTCCAATTGTGCAAGTAAACTTTCTTCCTACAAGATTTCTTGGACTAGCTCCTTGATCCTTTCTTCCTTTAAACTTCAAGATCAAGTCTCTTGATTTTCCCTCTCCTAACTCTCCAAATATTGTGACAAAATGATTGGTAGAATTCACAATGAACAAGTGAGTAAAAAGAGGGACCAAGAGTCCTATTTATAGTGAGTTAAAGGACCCCTTCCATCATGAGTCATAACTACAAATGACTCTTTTTCTTCCTCCCATAATATTGTAACATACCTCTTAAAACCTATAATGAATTCATGAAACCACCATACAATAATGGGCTCATGAAATCACCAAAATAATAGAGGAGATGTTACAAATTTACAACACTAATGTGGTCATGAAATCCACCAAATAGTGGAGTAAGAGTTACATATGTTACATATTAGTAATGGCATGTAACTCACCAATTAGTGGGATGAAAATTAGATTAATGAAGTGTAACATACAAAATAGTGGGATGTGAAGGTTACATGCGACTAATGGGGTGAAAATACAAGAAGTAGTGGGACAAGAATTACATACATGAATAAAATACCCACTAATGATTTTATGTTACATGATTTCATGATTATAACTCCACTAAATATCTTTAATATTCTAACACGAAGCTGACAAGCAAGGTTTGAGGATGATGATGAAATTATATTTTCTTTCGAAAGAAAAAAAGAAAATGACGAGACTATAATTTTGGACATTGCAAATGTGAGATTCTACGAGACTAGAGTCCAAATAAGATCTTTCAAGAATTCTTTTGAATTGCTTATTTTCATGCAAATTTGGTAGCTCACCCCTCTTGGATGTGTGATGTACAACCATATAGACAGCATTCTTTCTACCCGCGGCATGCTTAAATATGCATTTGTGTTTTTCAAAAAAAAAAAAAAAAAATGCATTTGTGTTTCTTCAAAAAAAAAAAAAAAAAAAAGCATTTGTGTAATATCAAGAAATGCAAACATGAGGCCAACAAAGTCATGCAAAGTTGGCTGTCAATTCCATAAACAAAAGTGCAATAAAAGTCAAGTGTTTACACTATCTTTATTAGTTGTATTTGCCTATCTATTCTTCAATCTCGGACATTAATTACTTCTGATTCTTTCTACCATTTGCTGTAAATTTAGTCAGTATATCCGAGACTGTACATTCCATTCAAGAACTCTGCCCAGATTTTATGCATCATTCAAGGCCAGTAATTAAGCCGGTAACAAAAAAAGAAAGCACAAAAACATTCGTACATCTTTGATTAGTTAAGAATGTTCGACGATTAACGAGCCATCAATAGATTCATAGTGGTCTATTCGTGGTAATCATAAATTTTTACAATAAAAAGGTATTAACAATCATTGCCTGCCATAGTAATTTAAAGTACAACATGGGAGCCAAGTAACATTGATAGTGACTAATGCTACCATTTTATCAAAGTAAATTAAATGAACCAACATCCTTGTATTTGGAAATTGGAATTTATCCGATTTTATCACAACAATTAAACATAAAAAATGTCGCCATTAATCTATAATTTATCACTAACAGGTCCAAAGTTAAGAATCATAACAATTATTATATTATTGCCTTGTATAATGACTAGTGAAGAAATGATATTTAAAAAAATAATATTGTAATACTTTTTAAAATGTTATATAATATACACGCACACATATATCTAGAATTATTATAGAGTGATTGGAAAATAAATATGTATAGATGAAAGTTTAAAATATTATTCTAAATGACGTGTCCATTTTCGAGTTTTTTTATTTTTTATTTTTTGTTTTTAATTTATTCTGTACAGATAAGCGGCATAATAATGATTAAGTTAACCCTCCGGGAAAAAAAATAATAATAAAGTGTGACAAAAGAGAGAGAAAAAATGGGTAGAGAGAGAAAGTGGGTCGAGTGAGTGAGGTTACCTTTTTGGAGCACCATTTCCATTCGCCCTTCCCAAAGCGCAAATCTCATCCCACCCCATTCTCTCTCCTCCTCCTCTGGTGTGAACAGTTTTTTTAGCTAAAAATATATCCCTTTTCTGTTTCAGTTTATCGGCAGATTCTCATTTTCTCTCAATTTTGGGCGTTTTTACCGATTTGTGTTGGTGACGATTTAAGAGCCCTAATTTCAGATTTGGAAGAATTGGAACCTGAATTATTCTGTATTTTCTGAGCCTGCAGGGAATCGGAATTCGTATCAGCAAATGCCGTGCTACGACGGGTGAGTTTTGAGGTCTGAGAGGCTTGGATTTCTGTTTAAATTGCTCGGTTTTGATGAGGAAATTGGGAATTTCGGATGGGATTTGATGAGCTTTTGTGGAAATTTTTAGGGACGAATGAGTTTCCTGCGTGAATATAGTTACTTAGGTATCTACATTTAGAAAAAATTAATTGAGATTAATTTCAATTCATTAATTATTATTGATGCTTGATTTCTGCAAATCTTTTCATATGAAAATTTAGATTTGGTTATCCCGATACTAGGAAACAAATATAGTGATGTTATGTTGTAATCACTTCATTTACTATTTTAACACGTTTTTCTTTAAGTAAATTGGTGCAGGAGGAAATGTTTTTTCTTTTGGGTCCTTCTTTGTGTGATTCTTTGAAATTCTGAAGCAGATAATTCAATGATTGCTGGGATGGATCTAATAATTTTTTTCCCGTATTGGATTAGTACTGTTTCTGGTAAAAACAAGCAAATGAGTGCAAAACTTAAGATAATTTTAAGATAAATGAAATCCCATTTTTATTGAACTTGTATACATTATGAAGGTTCAATCCTTTTTTGGTAGCATATCCTGGCTTTTGATTCATGTTACATGAATGGAGTCTAAATTTGGATACATAAGTTAAATTGTAAGACGGCTTCATCTAATGACCTTGACCTTTTATGCTGCGTGGGTTACTAATTGTGACTTTCCTTTATGGAAGCAAGATAGTAGGAAATTATGTTGACAAAAGCCTGCAGGTATTTAAATCTGGAGAGTGTAGATTTCATGCAGATCTGGAGGTTCTTTTAATCTTTATTCATGCACAGCATGTTTTTGTTTTCTGTTTGTTTTATGTTTCTGCCTTTGTCATTGCAGGCATGCTGACATGTACTGAACGGCATTCTGACTTGAATTCTGGTAGACTGTATTCATCATTTTCTCTTCCTTGGATGGGTTCAGAAAAGCTGTTAATTAGTTTGGTGGCATTTGTTGTGTTAAATTTTGCTGGCAATTTAGTCTTTTGACTTGTATTTTAATTGGAAAAGGCAACAAAAGATACCACAAAAAACTGTACAAGCAATAACATGTCAAACGTTCTATTTGGAAAAGATTTTGAGGGGTTGCAGGATTGCAGTTTAGAGGGATCATTTAATGAGCACCAGATATTTACAGAGGTTTTTCTCGAGAGTGATAGTGGAAAAGAAATAAGCGCTGTGTTGTCACTGGAGTTATCAATTTTGAAGGCCATGGTGCTGAACAAGCCAATGCATTCTTTGTTCGACTAGTGTTAATTCAAATTAACAAGTCCAGAGGATCTTTGTGAGCTAAAAGAGGATTTGAGGGAAAAACCTGGACATGGATGTGGATCTGAAGATTTTATTCCGTCTATCTGCGATAACAATGATATCAACTGTAAAAGAGCAAGGCTGTCAGTTGATGGCTCTTATGCCAAACCTTCTTTGGGAGCGATCTTGAATGTAGCTGGTTCTTTGGAAGGAGGTGATTCTGGTGAATCCCAACTCAATGCTCATGCTCTAACCTGTCGATTGGTTGAATCATCTAGCCAGGGGGTAACTAGTAGTTGCTATCTATTAAAGCATCATCAGGAGCTGAATACAGGACATGAAATTAGTGAAAGTGAAGTTTTGAAATGTAAATTATCTAGCTTAGATGGAAATGATGGGAAGGAAATTGCTGTAACTAGTAATACAATGGCTTCACCTGTTTCTCAAGAAAGCTATGCAACCAAACTTTTGGTTGTAAGTTCACCCATTACTGTTGCAAACAAGGCTGGTCCCGGTCGGCCAGCAAAACCAAGGTGGAAAGACCACTGCTTCTTAGAACTTGATGAAGCTCAGTTATCACTGCCTAGAGACATAAAAAATAATCCTCGACCTCTCCTGAGGTACCATGTCAATTGCTTATTTAGGGCAGCAGGGTGGGTGATTGGGAGACGCAAAAGGAACAATAAGCACAATTTGGTTGGGGAATACGTTTACAAGTCGCCTGAAGGAAGACCATTTCGTGAATTTCACAGAGCTTGGAGCATGCTTCGCGGAAGGTTGTTCTCTGATGCAAATAATGTTTTTGCGGGGAACTGATTATATACAGTGGACAGATATGGCTCAGTTCTGGTCTGATCTTTCTCATATAACTTCAGAAATTGAAAAGCAGCTGGACAATTGGGAAAGTACTGCTGCATTAGCTCATTTGTGGTGTCTTCTGGATCCCTTTGCTAATGTAATCTTCATTAAGAAGACCGTTCGTTTGTTCAAAGAAGGAAAAACAGTCAAAGCAAGGAGGAGTGCAGTGATGCATCCATTTGGAAAATGCGAATCTTTTTTCTGCTCGGATGTCATGCATGGTTTACCATCTCATGACTCTTATCATTCTGAGAAAAGATATATGGATACTCTGAAGACTGTCAGTGGAACTGCTACTAAATCTAGGAGCATTTCAGGTAATGAAAGGATCACTTTGCGCCAGAATTCCTTACAAACTTGTGGATCTGGTTGCACATGTGAACAAACTGGCATTTGCTTATTTGATGTTCCAGTAAATTCTGAAAATGCACATGCATCAATTGGAGGATGTAACACTGTTTCCCCTGGTCAAGAAAGTAATAGAAGTTCAGTGACTTGTGACAAAGAAAGATACAATCATAATGAGGATTTTCCCATGAGAGGTGCCATATCCATGCAACAGTTGAAGGAAGAGGATGAGACCTTTGATATAAAAACAAATCTGATTGAGTGGGGTTGTGTAGTTGCTGATTCAAATTGCGGTGGTGATTGTTTGAAATCTAAGATTTATCATGCATCTTTTGCTTCAAATGAAGTCCTAAGGAGGACGACACCTAAGAAGTCCAAAAAGGTATCCGAAATTAAACTGGCTATGTCTTATGAAGCTGGATCTCAAGAAATAGATGGAAATGGCTTTAAGTTAGGTTCAGGCGCTCTGGAATGTTACCTTGGGGAAAATGGTACTGGAACCGGGTCAAAAAAATCAAAGAGATGTGGTCTCAAGGATGATGATCTCTTGATTTCGGCAATTATAAAAAACAAAACCTTCAAATCTACCAAAAAAAGGTCTATATGCAAATCAAAGCATCTGAGGAAGCGGAAGAGCCAAAAAAGCAGCTGCAAGTTGCTTCTTCG
>JAMWEH010000773.1:0-22565 GCA_024721245.1 Mitragyna speciosa | reverse complement strand
ATAGTTTTGTCCAGATAAGGTGTGGATTGCGATGACAAAGAAAAATTGTAATTTGCTTCAAGTAATCGTAATAAAAAAAATCATGCTTTATTTTTATGCCTACCTAAGAATTCACTGGATAAGCGTAGGTCAAAGGATTGGCATGCTACATCCCTTTATGCCCGGAACAATTGATTATATTCAAATGGTATTATTATTATTATCCAGAGGCCATGATATTGACCTTCTGCATAGCTTTTTGGTGACCAGCTTAATGAGATGCTTCTAACAAAATATACATTAATTAAAAAAATACTAGTTGACTTTTTTGCAAACATTAATATTCATCATGCTTGCTTACTGGGGTATGACTGATGATAATATTATATGATTATCTTCTGCTTCAATTGAGGGTTGTAATTTCAAGCATCTTGAGTATTCATTGAATTCAAATTAAATACTTTAGTCAGAAAATAAGAAATAGGTAGATATTATTATATCTATCAGATATAAAATCTAATTAGAAAATAAAGAATATGAAGACTTTGATGGTTGAGGTACAAAGTACTATACTTGTTATTAAAATTTTTCGATTATGAATTTTGGTCTTCTCACAGAGTATAGCATGATATATGATTCTGCTCGTGTGATGATAAGAAAACTGGGGTTTTTTCTGAAGGTAACAGCCTCAGCTGGAATTTCAACAAAGCCCTTTTATAGATTTTTGCTGCATGCCTCACTTTGTGATGAGCCTTCAGTATCCTAAGCACGTGTGGCTCGGGGAAAAGAAAAAGTGAATAAAGTAACGATAGGTCTTTGATGAAGTTCTGGGGTCGAAAAATACTTTAAAAAAACATAACTCGGAGGAAACTTCGATATTCTTGGTTTTTCTTGGTGAAACCAGGAGGAAATGGTCTCTGAACGGTACCATCTGGAAGATTGATAGTAGAGTCTGTGACAACATTTCCACACGAAGTGTTTGAGTGATTAAAATTTTGTAACCTATGCAAATCGTTCTTGGTTGTGCTGTAATTCTTCTGAAATATACACTTGCAACTAATCTGATATGCTAAAATTTTTGATCGAAATATAACATCTCTATGAAATGTTGAGAATATTTTGGACCCCATTTCTTGGGAGCCAGAAGTAAGTGCAATCAGTCTAAAAACATATATTTTGGGTTGACTGGCGCTATATATCTAACGCCAAACTGTTGCACAATGAACTTGATTAGCCAATCTTGCAATGAATAGTTACCCCGTTCACAAAAACAGTGCAGATGGCTTCCCGACATATTGATGCAAGTTTGATTTAGTACTATTGCTACAAGTAACGTAATAGCAAAGATCAGACGTAGATTTTGATAATCTTGAGTTCTTTGGCAGCCTTTATTCAGCTTTTGATTGCTTCATTCACAATCGTACTTCCTCACAGTGGAGTCTCTCTCTTTCCTTTCTTTTCCCATCTATCACACAAAACAGCTAAAGTACTATATATCAATAGCACGAGAACAAAGTTCTAGGAGCCTTTAGGCTTTAACTCGAATTTCTTTTCCGAGCCAATGCAATTCCCTCACTCCAATGCAACTGATATCCAAAAATAGACTAACCAAAGTTTATTTCATCCTAACATATTTTGGCCATGCAGAACCAGACACAATGACGTGATCACGGCCAACGTTGACAAGAGTTAATTCAGTCTACTTATACATACAAGTTCCATGCCCAGCCATTCGTGCATTCCAATTAAAAAAAAAAAAAAGGAGAAAAAGAAATAGTAAGACTTACTAGTGACAGGATTATGATCTGGAAAATATTAATTTCAGATCATATCAGACTTACTAGCGACATAATATATCCCATTCCTCGTTCCTCTGTCGGCTAATTCCTCGTTCTCTAATCTTATTCTAGCTCAGTACTAGAGTCTAGAAGGCTAATCATATGAGCAGAAGCAACTACAGCAAAGAAGAAAAGACCAGTGATAATTAACTTCTTCACTGCTCATTTTCTTTCTTATGAAGCAACAGACTAAGGGTTGTGGAGACACGATCAGATGGAGAGAACTTCTTCTGAATTTCGGACATCAGTTCAAGATTCTCCTGGTGAAGGAGGCTAGCCTTCTTCCTTAATTTCTCATTCTCTTCTAGGATGCTGATGTTCTCAATATACAGCTTCAAGTTCTTCAATATCATATCTTTTCCAACCTTTTCTTCACATCTCATCCTCCTCCTATACAAGATATAAACATCAAAAATAAAATTTTCGGTGCATATATATCAATTTTCCTGCTGGGATTTATGTAAATATTGGAGCATAGAGTACCTTGTGAGCCGGTGAATCTGAATCCTACATTGCTTTGATCGTCTGTTGTGCATGGATGGATAGATGTTGTGTGATGAGACGCACATTTTTAGTGTGATTTTGGGGTTGGTTTTGAGGAGAGGAAGAAAAAGAAGAAGGGGTGCTCTGAAATAAGTTGAGCAGTGGAAACTTTGAGAAAAAATGTTATAGAAAGTCCCTATATATAGGTGGATTTATTATTTTCAATGTGTTGTATGTGGCCATGTGGTGCCCTGGCTTGCAATTTCAAGGAGGGCAATGATGACAAGAGGACTCATGATTGCAAAGAGCAGCAACTCTATATCCAAGAAGAAAAAGCCTAAGAAGAAGGAAAGATCTATATATTTTGCAATTTAAGACTACATTTGTTTGGCAGATTTGGGAACTAATGACATGGGTGTGAGGAGGGAACTTTTCTAAGCATTAAATTATGATTTCTACTGAAAACTTCTCTATTCCAGCGCGTGAAAGAATTTCCCTTCTGTTCAGTATTCACATGCATGATACTTAAGAGTATTTGTCAATTGTCATGGTGTAAATGCGACTGTTCAGGTGATGATGGTTTCATAAATTTGCAAAGACAGACACACAACCCTCCCCAACAATTTTTTTTTTAAAGATGTTACATTCACAAATTCTTGTTGTGAATTTGTTAGGGAAATTTGAGAAATTTGTGGATTAAAAACACAGGGAGAGACGAACTTGAATTGCATTGACAGTGCAAGTCTTTTTATGTTTAACGCAAATGAGGTAGACCTATGATCTACGTTTAGAAGTAAAATTCTACGTTTAGATGTAAAAAATAATAAATCCATTTACTCAGTGAGAATAGTCATAAATATACATAATTCACATAAGAGGTGAAATAAGGGTGATTGAATCAATATTACTGGTGACACTTATGAGTTTAAAATTCGAAGTCTAAATTTTAAATGCAAAAGAATTCTGACCACTAACGGGCTGTGGTAAAATATGATGATATATGGTAGTACTACTATTAGGCAGTGGTAACATTTTACTTGCAAAGTAACTGTAATGATTTCACAGTGCATGCAATGCATGTAAACATGTTAATATACATAGGCTGCAACCAGACTTTTTCCAAGCTGGAATTTCTCACTGCAATTTCATGATGGATGGGGAATTGAAGTGTTTGGAACAAGTTGAGGTTCAATCTAGTTAAAATGAACTATATTATGGGAAGCATGAGAAAATAGCTCGAAACATTTCACCACCTCTCCCTACGTACCACTGAACCCCACCCATAAAAGACAAACAAATAAAAGATATAAACATTTGGTAGAGAATCAAATGTTACTATTTGGAAGTGAAGTAAATGCAGTTTATTCAGAGTACTACACGACTCATGATGACAATACTCTACAGATATATTATTCAGATATGCTTTTATACAGTGTTGGCTTTGCCAACATCATGGCACTTGGTGGAAGGAAGGAAAGAATGGTTTGGTAGGCAGAATTGGATTGATGAAATTCATATAATACTAGCAAGTGGTGCGTTGTCTGCTTCACACTAGCTATGTTCTCTTGATGCAATCGAGTACCTGTTTTTTTGGATATATTCTTGAATTCATTCTAGGTAATTAGTTGCATTCTGTACATTGTTCATTTTTACTACCTATATATATGCTGGATCTGCCATTGAACTTGATGGATTTTTTGTTACTTGAAACATACAAGTACCTTGTACTTTCGTTGCATCTAATGATTCAAGTCCTGGTTCCAATTTTATAGTAATTGGATCTTAACTCAGGTTCACCAATAGGTGAAATTTTTGTTAATTGTTAAAGCAGATTACGAGGAACATTAGTGGGATCTGATCTCTAATGTCTATACGGGTTTTCATAGCTTAAAGGAATATGCTTTCTGATGGGATTTGAATGGGATAGTGCAGTTTGGATAGGATTACTTTGTGGGACGTGAAGTAATTGGCTGGATAATATTATTTTGCACATTTAATTAGAACGTGAATGGACAAGTAAAGAAACTAGATTTGTTTAAACTACTAGTAACTTTAATAAGGTTAAGGTACTTTTACTTTGTATAAATCCTTTACATATCCTCTTGAGAATGATTGGCTATTTAGAACTATTTGGTGTGACTTGGTAACCTTTTGTTCCATAATTTATTATACCAAGATTTTAGATTTTTTCGTAAACTTAAAATGATGGATTACTTATTTATTTTTATACTTCTGCTAGTCGGTATGTTTGTCTTTGATTTATTACCCAACAATTCAAGTGTATTTGCAGCATTTACAAGTCCACTTGGATTAAGAAAACGAACTTTTTCAAGAATGTGAGATATTTTTTCCGTCTTATTTTTTTGTAATTCTTTTTCCAGTTAAATAAAAGAGCAAAGCAAGCTGAAAAAAAATTTGGCTCTCTTTGTTCAGAAAAACAGTCTCTCTTTCAGTTTTGAGATGAATCCTTTTTCTTTTCTCATGGTGAAAACATTCTAATGTTTGAATAAATTATCTGGCATGGCTTATTCTTACCATTCCAGGTAGAGTCTTCGGATTCTCCCTCAATACCAAGTCCTCGAACAGCGCAGTGCTGAATTGGACCCTTTTTCATCGGCACTCCTTTTTATTTGTCTTTTGTCCCCTTTCCTTATGATCCTGGGAAACGGTGGATGCCATTCACAACCAGATAAACACACCATTTTGAAAGGGGAAAAAAGAAAAAAATGTATGGAAATGAATGTGTTCTTCAACGAATATTTTTAGAATTGGACCAATTTGTGAATTGACTTGTGAACGGGATCTTGATTTCACAAGGTATAACCAATAATTCTTTGAATTTTACAAGAAAAATATTACCGCGAGCGAAGTTAAGTAAGACGTAAGTTTTATAAAGAAGTAATCAAATTATTTTATAACTTAAAAAAAATTATTTTATAACTTACTAATTTTCTTTATGTTTTTTTTTTGGGATAATTTCAGAAACCTCCCCTAAGGTTTCTGATAATTGCACCTTAGCTCCCCTAAACTTTCTAAAATTACACATACCTCCCTTATTTTAACACATTTGGTAACAAAGAAACCCAGTTTGTTGTTTTAAGACAAAAATGCTCTTTTGAAATCCTCTCACCACTGCTACCACCTAAATAACAACCATTCATCTATCATTACCATACCACCACCACTACCAACATTTTTTTAATCTAAAATGGCTAATCTCTTATCTTGGTTCTCAATGGGAAAATAGCAAGAGAGAATGAAAAATATTTTCAATTTCACAAACTTAATTGAACAAAAAAAATTGCCATTATAGAAAATAATAAACAGAGCCAAACACCATGAAATCAACTTTCTAAAATGCCATACAGCCCTACTAAAACCAAATCAATTAACATCCCAACGGATTCCTTCGTGTTCAAAATAATGTTAACATCATTGGAAAAAAATATATATAGCCCATCAACAGATCCTATAATGCAGGCTTAACTTCAATAGATGAGCATAAAGCAAAGTATATTGTTAGCAAGAATTAGACATTGGTGATGGGCTTGGAAGGGTAGAGGAGGTGAAGTTCAGGCTATCGGGAAGGAAGTTGGCTGAGATAGAAGTTAGGGATAGGAGGAGGAGAGTGGGTTAGCAACGGGGAGAGGATTGGAGGAAGGGGATTTTGTATATGGAGAAGAAGTAGAGAAGGCATTGCTGGTGGTGCTTGCGAGAGTGGATGATGTAGAAACTAAAACAAAAGATAAAAAATAGGATAGAGAAAAAGGTTTAGTTGAGGAAGGAAATGGGGAAGAAAAGAGAGAGTCCATAGTTGTTTGTGCGGAGAGGAGGGGGAATGCCAAAGGAGAAGAGAGATCTTTTCTTTTAGTTGTAATTTTGATATTGTAGTAAGGTCATTGTGGTCAATTTAAGTGGCCAAGGGAGGTATGTGTAATTTTTGAAAGTTCAAAGGAGATAGGTGTAATTGTTAGAAACCTCAAGGGAGGTTTATGAAATTATCCCTTTTTTTTTCTTTAGTTACAACACTGCAACACATTCCTACTTACAATACAATAATTCTTTCACTAGATGCACATCTCTCTCTCTCTCTCTCTGAGCAAAAACTTTGGTGTTGTATTAAAACTAGATGCACATCTCAACACCAGATAAAAGAATTCTTGATGTGGTGAGAATTAGTGTTTGCCACTACCGGGATATGGCGAGTGGCAAGATGCAGTAATCCACTACATAATTAATCATCAATATTATTTTGCATGGCACAATATGCAAGTACTTAAAGAGAGATAGGGGGCTAATAATGTTAAACTGCTACTCACAGAGCAAGAAGTGATTTCAAAGTGTCAAATTTACAAGCTTTCTTCTCTTAGCCCTTTAAGCTTTAGGTTTTGTGGACCATTGAAGATCAAATTGCTAGCTTTGCGGCTTTTTCTGGACCATTAGCATTGTCAAGGTGGCCTTCATATTCCACACTTTTTCCTCTCTAACTGGCATTCTTCTTCAACTTTTTTTAACCATCCTCATTATATTTGGTTCGAACATAAATATCAAAGAGTCAAATTTTGTGTTGAGGACCTATAATATCCCTTCTCTACTAGTCTATCTCTGTCTTGATGGCCCGTTATGATTACCAAAAACTTCACATAAGTGCACCACGATACAAAAACACAGCAAAAATTGACATCTTACAAATTCTCATAATTGCTGATAGGAATAAACATTTAAAGAATTTCTTATCATCTAAACTGTGTAATATTATTTAATCGCTTATACCAAATGTTGCTTGACCAACCATTTTATCACCCTATAATGACTAACCCAAAATGTATTATAGTCTTTTAATCAAGATTGGCTGACTTGCTATACCAGCAGATCAGTGACACCGTAAAACATTTGTGCAAGTGTGATTAGAAGTTGGTCCTAGTTGTATATTGTTAATGTACTTTGTTGCTAATGTACAATTATTACTGTACTCGAACAAAATATTCAATTCACTCAAGAGTAATACAATGATAAGATGATAGACCACAGCATATATACATCAACTACATGTAATTGGATCATTATCGATTGTATCCCATCACATAAGGATAGCATTATCTTGGGATAACCTTCACATCTTTGTTGTGTTAAACTAATAGATTTAGATTCTCACCATGCTCATTCCTTTAGGCCTTTTAAAAAAAATAAAAAAATAAAGTATCTAATAGTGTGGAAAATATTTATATATGTCGAAAATCACGTCTTGTTAGTACTAATTAGAACTAAATCAAGATTATCATGCACAGATTATAAAGGTGAACATGCTCATGTAAAGAAAAGTCCAAACTAAATCAGCATATATAATAATAGACTAATCCATAAACTTTTAGAATGTAAGTTAATGTAACTAAATGACAAACCGCAAAAGAAGTTGTACAAAAAAATATATAGCAACTAGTTTGGGCAAGGGTATGCATCAAATTCAGACGTGGTACTCATTAATGCATATGCCTATCTACATTACATTATTCAGTGGTAGTGTACGCATACGTAAGCTAATAATGCCATTTTTGAAGAGCAGCAGAGCCACTCAAATCCTCACTTATTCCTTCTTTTACTACTACAACTACTTCTTCATATATGAGGGTCGAGTAAGCCTTGTATAGTCAACAAGGAAATGAAAATACACCCCACCCCTCCCCCTCCCCCGCTCCCCTCGCTCTTGCTTTGGTTCCAGTTTCAAGTGTACTACTAAAAAATGGCTCTTTTATCTTTGTAGCCAATTTGGATTGTACATGACGTAGAGTTCACATGCATCAATCATGATAAAACCATTGCATTTATGAACCCATGGGGTCCGAAGTCCATGTCAATCCAACCTCATTTATGTATCTATCACCCTTCACCATGTTCATCTTCTACAGCTTGGTGCAATCGATTGAGTACCGGCCTAGCTAGCTTCTTGATCAGCATCATCACGACCACTCATTATGATCATAATTGTAATCAAAACGTCAATTTTATTGATATTGGAAGCCATGTATGGTGCTAGTGATACATATACAAATATTCAACAATTACATTATTACAAGAAATTATGACATGGTGTAAATCCCCCCTAACATATTCACTTGGAAATGGAATACTAATCATTGCAGTAGCTGTTGGTGGCTGTCTCTTCTTCTTACTAGTTGCTGGAAGGTTGGGTACTAATGCACCACGCAAATTACCAATGTTTATTTTTAATTTTTCTTTCTGACGCTTATTTTTCAATATTTTAGGTCAACTTGTATGAATCTTGAAGCAATTTGTCTTGTCTCATAATGCAAAATCAACAATTTTGAGACAAAAATTGCACAGAGGACTTGAACTGATACTTAGCTATAGCGTTGCTTCAGTATTTAGCTCATCGGCTTGTGTTGGTTTTGCTAAAATGTTGTTAAAATAATGGAAAGAAAGCAATACAACTTAGAAGATCACTGAAAAAAAAAAACTTTTTTTGGTGAAATATAATTTATTACTTGTTAAACATTTATTAAGCAAAAGAAAATAATAATTATTGTGCTTGTGAAATGTTGCCTCCAAGCCCATAATTAAACTTAATTTAAGCCAATTAAGTAATTAATCCAATTTTAGATGGAAGCTTCAATCATTTCCATTGGGCCAAACGAAACGTTATCACCACTCACTTGATCTTATATCTCACTCTCCATTCGGGCCGAGTAAGAGGGGAGTCCAAATTTTATACATATAGAAGTGGTCTGTTAATATAAACTATAGTCTTCTGAATTTGAAGTCCAACTGAAAACCCAAAGAAGCTTTGGCCCAAAGGGCCCTACAAACTTTATATTGATGCTTGGTTTTGATTCTTATACACAAAAATAAAGGGACAAAAATGCTCAAATTTAAAAACACGAAGTAGAAATTGGAAAAATTTTCACACATACGTAATTTATCGCCTTCTGTTTCCACTTCTCATATTCAATTGAGCCTTTTTTTTTTCTTTGTTGGATTTCCTTTTTGCTTTTTGATGGATGAGGTCGAGATTTTAGTTGAAAATCAACATATTTTAATCTAAATTCTGTACGAGAAAACAATAGTTATTTACCATTTATCGTCATCTATTCTAACTTGGAAACAATTTGTCGAGTCCAATTTTAAATTTTTGACCGCAAGAGAAGATTATGTATATTTAATTTATAGTAGTAGTTGATTGCTTATTGTTTCTTATAATTGTAATATACTGTTTAACGTTTCCTTCTTTTGGTTAATATTAAAATTTATACTATCTTAAAACTCATTTTAGGCTTTCCAGATGTTCTAAAATTGTTTTGCTACTTACTGGAGAGATTGCGTACAAATTCAGAATCCATAAAACTAAGCAAGATGTCACTTGGCGATTACCTCAAGTCTTCTGTCGTGCAGTCAAAGGAAACCCAAGCATATTAAGGAACTACGTTCAAGCTGACCCCAACAGGAGAAGAGAAAAATTAGTTGAAAGGCCAATCGCCCTTCACTTATGGGTATTTATGAGTATTTGTTAACTTGCTCAAAATTAATGAATTAAGAGTTTTTTTTTAATAACAAAATTATGTTGCCATTCAAATATATCGAGCACCACTTAATTTGTGAACAAATTTTTTAGTGAACAATTTTTCATTTAATTGGCTAAATTTTAAACATATGTAAAATGTGCGACGTCTCTCTCTCTTTCTCACATGTACTCCTACATAGACATACTTGCGTGTGTATGCACTCTCTCACGTATTTGAGCGTGTGAGAAAACATACTCTCTCTGAAAACACGGCTCAAACTAGCAAGTACACACATTTTTTCTTTTTCACACAAGCAAATAAATACACTTTTACTTCAATCATACTCTCACTTTCACTCTCACACGCGCACACATACATACACTTTTACACAAATATACCCATTAATTCTCTCTTTGTCACAAACACGCATATACGTACCCTCTTCCACACAGATATTTTTATATACGCGCACACACATTCTTTCTCTTACACATAATACACTGGCGCGCACACACACGCACACACACTCTCTCTCTCTCACAAGCACAAACACAAACACACACCTTCTTTTTCTTTTTCATACACATGCACTATCTCTAAAAAAAAAGATAAAATTATTCATTTACGAGGTAAAATATTTAAATTTAGAATCTAAATTCAGTTAATTATCAAATATATATAACTTTATCAATTTAGTAATTTAAAACTTTCAGCATTGAAATTTTAAATTTCAATTTTCAAATTTCATCTCGAGCACGTTCTGAAATCCTTTACATTTTTTCTTATAAGTTTTGAAGTATTTTTTGAATCGAGAAAGGGCAATTACTTATCTTTCTGTGCTATTTATTTCAATTTTCACCATTTGTAGATGTGAAAATAAACATTTAACTAGGAATAACTATAGAATAACTTTTAAAATTACATCTCAAAAATGAGTGTACATCTCCCCAAGAAGTCTTGTTAAAGAAATTACTATGCATCCCAAAATAAGTCATGTACCCTTTCCTATACCAAATAGAGGCCACTCATATAGTAGTATTAGGTTTGTAAGCAAAGATGACGCATTTTTATCATGCTAGTTTCAAAAGAAAGATGTTGTGAATTTATTTCAAAAAAGAAAGGTTCTATGAATGTGTTCATATTAATAGGTGTTGTTGCATTGGCATAGGACTTTTCAACGTCCAATTGTTCTTACTAGAGGACCACCACAGCCTTGTGAACTTTTCAACTTTACAACTGAAGTGTCCCAGTCAACTGAAGTGATGAAGTTGGATAAATAAATTAAAGCTCCATTAAAGCCTGCAGGTGGTGGATCACTTCCTATCCTCCTCCTTTTCCAAGATATAGTCTAGGTGAAAGCCATTACTAGTCTATCTAAAGGTGCTGTGAAGTCCCCATCGTGAGCTACTCTTCTTCAAGAATTTCAACCTTTTCAACTCAGAAAAGATGAAAGAATTATACACAATTGTGCACCCATGACTTGGCTCAGAATATTGGACTTTAAAACACACACACGCACACGCACAGAGATAAATATATATATATATATATATATATAGATATATATCATCTAAGGTTCTGTTTATACAACATTCGAGTGAAAGATCTTTTGAGGGTAATTTGATATTGTGATTCCAAAATTGATTTTAGTTTTTAGCATTTCTAAAAGGGTAATTATTTGATGGCAATAGTTGCTTTTATTCTATAACTTTTAATTTTTTTCATTATTCCAAAAGATAATCAGAAATGAGCTTATGTACATTATCTAGCTTCTTGCCTGAACTGCATAATTTTGGGACAAAAGTTCCCTCAAACTTCAGACTTTTAACATGATGGGATGGAGGAAAAAAAAAAGGAATTTAAAAGCTGCTTTGGTTGTTGTTCTCCATCTCTTCATTTCTTGTCGATAATGTTGCATATATGCATGCGCATTTTGATCATTTAATATAATTGTCTCTCTAGAATGTGTAAACAATTTTCCAAAATGTTTATTATATTTTCTAGTCGACATCTATACAGAGATTTTTTTATAATGCATACTAATTTGATCTTCTAACGTGCACAAAAAATTCTAAATCTCTAAAAAATTGTATAACTTGTAAACTTGTTGGCATGACTCCATATGTAAAACCTGAAAATTATACGAAAAACGGATTTACGTTTTACGCCTTCAAAATAAATTTGTATTAAAAAGGTTTTTTAAGGCATTATTCTTTTCTTTAGCAAATAAAAAGTTTTAAATTATTCAATTAAAAGTAATGTGGAGGAACAATTAACAAAAGGGGATAGATTTAAAACTACCCTAGAGAAAGATATTTATGAAACAATAGTAAAAGTGACTGAATTTCAATAATATCAGACGGGTTGCTTTTATTTAGATATAATAAGACAATCAGGGGCGGAGGGAAGGGTGGGGCCAGGGGGGGCAACCGCCCCCCCTCCAACTTGTAAAAAAAAAAAATTGTAAGTATAAATTTTTGAATTACTATATTTTGCCCCCCCAAAAATTAACCAAAAAATTAACTATGCCCCCCCAAGCCTTTGAATTCATAAATTACTTAGAATTGGGCCTAACAATGTCTAATTACTTGTTAACTTTTAATTAGAAGAACATAAAATATTTTGTGCCTATCATTTGAAATTTGCCAATTGATTTTTCATTAGAAAATTAGAAAATAACAATTTTTGGTCTTAGTTGCATGACATCACCAAAGCTTCCCATATAAGCTACTAGTATATAATATTCTTTCTTTTGTTTGACTTTGAAGCTTGTCTTTCTTTCTCCTGCAGAGACATGGACGAAAGTGTACTTAGTTTAACTACAACAAATGCTCTTCCTTTTAAACAAAGACTTACTCTTAAATTTTGATTCTTAAACAAAATCTTCAACCTTTAGCCTTTCAACTTTCATGTCTTTTGGTTCTTGAATGAAAGCCAAAGAAGAGAACATTGGAAACAAAGGATTTTAGTAGTTCCAAGTCATCAAGTGCCTCTAATCCATCTTGTAGTCCAACCACCATTGAAGCTTGAATGATGCTTTTTCATCTTAAATTGTTGCATAGGTAATTATAATCTCAGTTATTACTACTTAATGCATTAAATACTTGAAGAATAAGTTCATTGAATTGCAATTTCAATTTTAATATTTTTCCCCCTTTTTTTCTATATTCTTGCTATGATTTTGATGATTGAGATGTGTATGTAAATTGTATTAGTAGATGACATTCTTTTACATAAATTTGGGTTTATTAATGCATTAAATGCTTGAAGAATAAGTTCATTGAATTGCAATTTCAATTTTAATATTTTCCCCTTTTTTGTATATTCTTGCTATGATTTTGATGATTGAGATGTGTATGTAAATTGTAATAGTAGATGACATTCTTTTACCTAAATTTGGGTTTATTGGTAGAATAAAATTAATTTGATTAGTTGATGTAGATTTCATGTATACTTGAATTTGTAGAATATAGATAGACAATAAAATAATTGTTTCTTTTAATTTTAAAATTCTCAATATTAATATAATAGATAAAGTATAACTTTAGATAGGTATTTTATTTATTTTATCTAGCATTTCTCAAGTAAATTTGATTCCATTATAGGTTGTTGCAAATATAGTGATAATGGCCAACAAGACAATTGATTCTTTTTTTAAGAAAAGGCATTTGGAACCAAGTGATAAAACTCCTTGTCCTCTTCGAGATTCTTCTCCTGAGCATCAAAAAAGAAAATTTTGTAGAGTTGAATCATCAGAGTTTGACAGTTCATCCGTAGAACGTGATCCGGGAAAACGAAAATCTATTTGGGAATATCCAGAGCATCAAAGGGATGAGGTACGAAGAGCATATATTAAGTTTGGGCCATACCAACCTATAATCCCAAATGCATCATTGGTTGTTGACAAGAAAGGCCGACGTTTCCTTTTCTCTTGGTATAAATCATTTCCAGATTGGTTGGAATTTTCTCCAACAAAGAATGCTGCTTTTTGTCTTCCTTGTTCACTTTTTTCCAAGCCATCAGATCGTTTTGGATCAATGGCCTTCACAACTAGTGGATTTAGATCATGGAAAAAGGTAAATGACGGAAAAAATTGTGCCTTTTTGAATCACATTGGGAAAGATCCTAACTCATTACACAAGGTGGCAATGCAGTGTTATCATGACTTGGGAAATTCATTGCAACATCTTGATAAAATTATTGAGAGGCAAAATGCTGAGCAAGTTGCAAAGAATAGATTGCAACTTCAAGTTTCTATAGATGCTGCAAAATGGTGTGCATTTCAAGGTGTGGCTTTTAGAGGTCATGATGAAAGTTTAGATTCAAACAACCGAGGTAATTTCATTGAGTTGATTAAGCATATAGCTTCTTATAATGACAAAGTGGCTGATGTAGTACTTGAGAATGCTCCACGAAATGCATCTTATACTTCTCCTACAATCCAAAAGGAGATCTTGTCTATCTGGTCGAGTAAGATACAAAATTATATTCGAGAGGAGATTGATGATTCAAAATTTTCTATACTTGTTGATGAGGCTCAAGATAGATCAAAAAGAGAGCAAATGGCTATTGTTCTTAGATTTGTGGACAAGCATGGCTATATTCGAGAGAGATTTTTCGACATTGTCCATGTTCATGAAACCAATTCATTGACTTTGAAAAATGAGATATGTAATGTCCTTTCTCGCCATAATCTTAATGTGCAAAACATTCGTGGCCAAGGATATGATGGAGCTAGCAACATGCGTGGAGAATGGAACGGATTGCAAGCATTATTTATTCAAGAGTGCCCCTACGCATATTATATTCATTGTTTTGCTCATAGACTCCAATTGACATTGGTAGCAACATCTCAAGAGGTAATTCCCGTGGAACAATTCTTCACATATTTATCTCTTCTTATAAATTCAGTTTCATCATCTTGCAAGCGTGTGGACCAATTGAGAGTTGCTAGAGCTGCTAGAATTGCGGAATTGATTGCTATTGATGAACTTGAGACTGGTAGAGGGCAAAATCAGGTTGGTACTCTAAAACGGGCAGGGAGTACAAGATGGGAATCTCATTTTAGTTCTATTTGCAGCTTATTCACAGAATATGAATGCATTTGCTCTGTCTTAATTGATGTTATCAACCATGGAAGTACACCAGCTCAAAGAAGTGAAGCTGATAGAGTTTATGATTTCATGACATCCTTTGATTTTGTCTTTATTATGCACATGATGAGAGATATTTTAGGATTTGCACAGGTACTTTCCCAAACTTTACAATGCAAATCTCTGGATATCTTGAATGCCGTTGAATTGGTTTCAGCAACAAAACATCGACTTCAAAGTTATAGAGAAAATGGATGGAATGACTTGTTCACTAATGTAAAGACATTTTGTGATGCACAAAATATAGAGATGCCTGATATGAATGCCATTTATAAGGCAGGTCGAGGAAGAATTCGAAAACAAAATGATTCCATTACCATGGAGCATCACTACAGGATTGATGTATTTTTGGCAACGGTTGATTCTCAGATACTTGAAATGAACAATAGATTTAAGGAAGATGTAATGGAGTTGCTTAGTTTGAGTTCAGCATTGCACCCCAAAGATAATTTTCAGGCTTTTAATATTGAACAAATTTGTCAGCTTGCAACCAGGTTCTATCCAGCTGACTTCACAGATCAAGAGAAGCTACACTTGAGAACTCAATTAGAGCTTTTCCAAATTGAGTTTTCCCGTAATTATCAACTTCAAGACTTGTCATCACTTCAAGACTTGTGCCAAGTGTTAGCAAAGACTGGAAAGTCAATGATCTATACTCTTATTGATAGATTGGTTCGTCTTATCTTGACTCTTCCGGTTTCAACAGCTACAACGGAGCGTGCTTTTTCTGCTATGAAAATCATTAAATCTTGTTTGCGTTCTAGAATGGAGGAAGACTTTCTTGCTAACTCTATGATAATGTATATTGAGAAAGAGATTGCTAAAACTTTTGATATAGATTCTATCATTGACGACTTTGATAAAATCAAAAGTCGTCGTGCACAATTTCATGTGTCTCGTACACTCAAATAGACTTGTAAATAGGATATTATTTTTGAATATGATAATTGTATAAGTACTTTCCTTCTACTTAAAATTATATTTGGTGATATCTATGTTCACATGAGTTTTTTAATATATTTTACTTGACTGGCTATAACTCTAGATTCGCCCCCCCCCACGATAAAATCCTGGCTCCGCCACTGAAGACAATATAAGATAAGATGAGCATTATGTGCACCATATTTATGAAGTGCGTATAACATATATCCTAATCACTCAATCTGGTCTGTCTTGGTAAATTATGGTGCACACAATTGCTTTCTTGTGTGGAACAATTTTCTTTTCTTGCAAATTTAGTTAGTACTGCCAACCGGATTTGTATATATCACTTTACTTGAATTTGCATAGAATAAAGATTCCAAAGTGCTAGAACTTTATGTCACTTTCGTTATATATCAGCCTTTTCAATTTTGTAGACGTATCTTACTTTGAGTTCATCACTATTATACTTCCTATGCTGACCACATTTCACAGATACAATTGAGTTCATCACTACAATTGTTTTGCCTTCAAATTCGATGTATCGAAGGGGAACAAAATTCTTTGTGACCCACCTTTATAATTGTAGTTCATTTTGGGGTCAGGCAACCAATATGCTGATAAAAAAATTCATTCAAAACGATATGACAATGTTAAGTGTGAAAAAATGCTTAGCTACTAATTTTGGATGCCGAATGTGGACCATAATTCAATCAATGCATACCTTTTCTTAGCCGAGGGGCATCTTGGGGGCCTCTACAACCGAAACATTGCTTCATTCATCATATTCATAATTCTAGTAGTCCTGATAAAATGCAAATTTGTTGGGATCATTCATTCTTTCCTATGTTGTCTCCTCCCTTCAATCATTCATAGAAAGCACCAGTAGGACAGTTGAAAGGTTGTTCACAAATCATATGTTTCGAGTGCTATTGTTGTTGCAAAAATTAAGATAGGAGCTAGCCCATCAATAATTTAACTGGCCCTCCAAATTGCTTTACAGTGCAACTGACTTGAAATCATGATATAAATTATAGTACAATTTCATACTACCACTGATTTCAAATGGTTTGCGAGGTAAATACTGAGTTTGGCGCCTTCCAACTTCCGACATGTCCATTTCTTTTGAGTTTGTTTCTCAATTTTATTATCAGAATTTAGGCCCCTTTTACACCTTTTTAACTTACTTTCTGCATTCTCTGCAATATGCAAAAGCCCCTCTGGGTTCTTTACTTTCTTTATCTTAAAATTTTTCAAATTCATGATTCAAAACATATGCAATGATTATGTACTTCTTTTCCATTTTTGAATTTGCAAATTCATTTTTAGTGTGTTGGGGCATTCCTCACAATTTATTAGATTTGAGGACTCAATATCTAAGAATCCTATCTAATTTCACGATCAAGATCAACCACAATGCTGCTCAAAGTTTGTTCAAACAATTGAGATGCAACTATACATCCACCATTTTATATATTGCCATGTGTATGTATATATTCGGTTGAGATGTGACTAGATTTCAACTATTCACAAAAACTTGTATGAGTAGCTTTGCCTCTCAATCATGAATTTTCTCACAAGCTTGAGGTAGCAAATGCTTTCAAAACTGAAATATATCTATTACTAATCATGATGTGTACCAAATTATGTAGTATGAACATTAGGTGTCAAATGAGTGCGATGGGCCATCTTTCGAATAGAAAGAAAATACTTACACTCCATCTATTGTGAACTAGAGTTTTAAAAAGATCATACTTTCCTGAAGTGTATGTGCATTGATATACATGTAATCATTTGAAACTTAGTCCACTAATAAATTGAACCAATATAAATATTTTAACGACTGAATACTCAATCTCATATTCAAGTGTATAATTTAGTCGCATTATACTTGGAAAAAGCAATTATTGATTACAATTCATATGTACAACTATAATTTAGTTGTGCAGATTAGTGCTACAAAATTTTGTTCTGAATGATTACTTAGTTAGTTTGGATGGAAAGAAATAGAAGGAAAAGAAAAGATAGGACGGAAAATTTTAAGTTTCTCACGTTTAGAAGTAACTATGTAAAAGAAAGCAAAGAAATTGGAAGGATTTGAAAGGAAAATTTTTACCTTCTAAAGCCAACAAATTTTCTGCCCAAAATTGGGTGGAAATAGTAGGAAAGAGAAAACTTTTTTGTATACTTTTACATGATGACACTTTCGCTCTTAAAAAGTTTCCAAGGCAAAATTTAATTCCCAATCAGTCTTAGTTTCTTTCTTTTTTTTTTTTCTAAGCTCCCAAATAATGTCAATAGAAAATTTCATCATTTTTCATCCTTTCTTTTTTTTCCCCACCCAACATTTCCTTTCTTTTCTTTTCTATCCTAATCTCCCAAACTAGCCAAACATATTTCTTAGAATGAATTAAGAACATTTTTTATCATCTTCTTATTTTCATGTTATGGATAATTGTCAAAAAATCAATAGTTTATTTTATAAATATCTCCTCTTACGTAGACACTACTACTTGTAACATTACTGAAAAGCGTTTTTCCAAAGTGAAAACACCATCTAATTACAGTTACGTTGTAGTTGGTGAGAATCTGGCAGCATCTGACATTGAAGAGTCTTGCACCATCTACAAAGTTGTTCCCGCAGACCTGCAGTGTCTCCCTAACATAACAGGAGGGAATATTTCATTTGGAGACATCCACAATCTGCTGGCAAATGGCTTTAAAATGAGGTGGATTTATTATGTGTTGTCGTCAAAGAGGAGAACATTATTTTTCTGTAAGTGCACTGGTTTTACTCAAGTACTTTTGGTTCTTCCGTCGAAACTGAAATTTGTATTTACACCCTACTCGTTTGAAGTTATATTCCTATCGCAATATAAAATAAGATTAATTCCCTTTTGATTGCTAATTGGATATGGGAAAATATAAATTTGGTAATTTAACGGCAACTATTTAAAATTATTATTTGGGGAAAGAATAATCACATTTTTGGGGAAGGAAATGGAATGCCATGTGATTTGGCTCGGTATACGGGCACTATTGTTCATAATCCATTCTCTTCCTGATTTTATTTATTTTTTATGCAATTCGTGCTGAACGATGTTCATGCTGTTGAATGATAAAATCTTATTTATGTGATTATTAAATAAAAAGAGGAGAAAATATATAAGAAAATAAATTACAAAATTTGAATCCAACTTATCGCTGGATATGTGTGTGTGCATTTTGTGCTCTATATATATATATATATATATATATATATATATATATATATTGGGCTCAAATTCAATCTTAATTTGTCTTTTGATCTGTGCATGTATTTTATCAAGTAAAGAATCTCATCGCAAAATGCAAAACAAATGGTTAATAAAAGTTGATTTTCCCGTTCGTTAATAGCTGCTATCTATATTCTAACATGCTTTAGACCTTTAAATATGTGTGTTTAGTTACATTAGAAAAACGTGAGTGTATCATTTTTCTGGGTATGTGTTTTTACGAGATGTAAAAAGATAATTAGAAAGCATTTCCTATGAGTGATTTTGGAAACAACACATAACCAAGCAAAGCCTAAAATATTCACTTTCTATAATGAAGATTAACTTTTGCTAGATCCCAATATTTTTAGTTTCCAATATATGAATTATGAATGATGAATTATGTACTTCTCACTTCAATCCCAGGGAAAACAAACATGTTTGCGAGTTAGTCTTCAAACAATTGGAACTTTTACGAATTTATAGGTCGATTACTTCAAAATGTTGACTTTCGATCCGGCATCCCTAAGAGATTGAGTGACGCTGCCTTTTGTTCTTTGGCATTGTAGGCCGCCTGGCAGTACCATTGCTCGATCGTGTAGGGTTTGGAAGTGAGTAAACTTAACCCCAAATTTGCATTTTATTCAAGTTTGATTTCGGTGCTAATCCTTGAATTTTCATTTGCAATTGTAAGCAGCTACTGTGGGTTTTACAGCCAAGACACTGGGTAAGGCTTTAAACTTACTTGAAATTTAATTTATTCAGTATATCCAAAGTGAATTACAACAATTTGTTGCTTCTCTTCTTCGATTTCAGTCCTAGCCATTGCAGCAAGAAACGTCATTGGCATTATAGTTTTATTAGCTTTTCTGATTTACAAATGGCATCGAAGGCATTTATCCAAGTATGACAACATAGAAGAGTTCCTACAAACAAGCAACAATCTTATGCCTATTAGGTACTCGTACAAAGAAATAAAGGCAATGACCAATAATTTCAAGGAGAAATTAGGTGAAGGAGGCTATGGTTTGGTTTACAAAGGCAAGTTACGAAGTGGTAGTTTAGTAGCTGTCAAGATGCTGAACAAATCAAAAGCAAATGGACAAGAATTCATCAATGAAGTTGCAACTATTGGAAGAATTCACCATGTTAATGTGGTCCGATTAGTGGGATTCTGTGCTACCGCTTCAAAGCGTGCACTTGTCTATGATTACATGCCCAATGGTTCTCTAGATAAGTTTATTTTCTCTGGATGTTCAAATGGTGATCCACTGGACTCGAAAAAAGCATATGAGATTGCAAAAGGGGTCGCTCGAGGGATTGAATACTTGCATCAAGGGTGCAACATGCAAATTTTGCATTTTGATATCAAACCACATAACATTCTCCTTGATGAAAGCTTTGTACCAAAGGTTTCAGACTTTGGACTTGCTAAATTGCATCCAATACAGGATGCCTACCTTGCAACTCTCACTGCTGCCAGAGGAACATTAGGTTACATGGCTCCGGAGTTGTTCTACAAAAGAATTGGAAGAGTATCATATAAGGCAGACGTTTATAGCTATGGAATGCTATTAATGGAAATGGCAGGGAGGAGGAAGAACGTAAATGCCCATGCAGAGCATTCAAGTCAAATATACTTTCCTTCCTGGATATATGAAAAGGTTGAACAAGGTGAGGATATGGAAATTGCAGATCATATAACTGAAGAAGAAAAAGGTATTGCTAGAAAATTGATTTTGATAGCATTATGGTGCATACAGATGAAACCAGAGGACCGTCCTTCAATGAGAGAAGTTTTAGAAATGCTTGAAGATAATTTACAGAGCCTGCCGTTGCCTCCAAAACCGTTGTTTTATCCTCCAGATTCACCCATCAATACACAAAGCAGTACTCATAGTTCTTTTGAAGTGTCCACAGAATCCCCATGGAACTCTTCAGTTCGTCAAACAGAACATACAGATGTTGATGAATAAGGGGTACCTAGAATTGAGGCATAGTCTTGCTGTAATGGAACAAATTGCTTTTCCTAAACTTAATGCATTGGCTTTTACGTGTGAGGCTAAGTCGTGATTAACCTGGAAAGGTAATTATTGGCCTGTCTGTATTAATTTTTAATAGTGTTTATCGACTCAAAGCTATTCCTTTTAAGAATTGTCTTTGGTACTCCCAAAAAGTGTAACCTAGTACACACAATGCAAACTTTTTTATCTTTTTATTTTTGGTATGAAAAGTACAAAGGTAGATATCATGCTAAAAATTGTACTTCTATGACATTATACCATCTATGAACTCAAATATCGTCACATGGCGTGTTTAGCTTTATTAGGTAATACCATTAAAACTTCAATGTGGTACCTTGAGAGAAGCAGCGCATGCAATTGTTGATACTTTCTTGTGCATTATGTGATAATTTCTCTCCAATAATTTAGCTTAATTGCAAATTAGGTCACTAATCAATACTAGATCAATGTAAGTAAACATTTATTTTATGGGGTAAAACTTTATATCTCCTTCTATTTTATGTTATTTTCCAAGTACATAACAAAAGGGTTAGGAGTCCATGTCAAACTTCCAAGCACATATGGTTTTACTTAAAAACATTTTTTCTAAATCACTTGATTTTTTCTTGTGTTGGTGTGACCAGTCGAATTGTTGGGTTACTAATTGTCTTAAAAAATATTATAATTGAATTAAATTTATTGTTTGTGAAATTGTCCTTCAGAATGTATCTTCAATTCCATCAAAGGGCCAAACAACAAATTCTTTGGATTTCACTTGCTTGGAAATGAATGCATCAGAGTTTAATTGATTGACTTTCCAAACAAAGAATATAGATACTGTAGGATAAGAAGTTCTTAGAATTGGACATATTGTTGTAATGGAACAAATTGCTTTTGCTAAAACCAACGCTTTAGCTAGTACGCGCGAGGCTCATCAAATGTCATAATTAACTTGGAGTAGTAATTATTGGCCAGTCTATATTAATTTACAACAGAGACTATCTACTTAAAGCTATTTCTTTAAAAATTGTTTTTCTTACACGCAATACAAACTTTTCATTTCTTTTTTTTTTTTTTGGTTTTTGGTATGAATAATATAAAACTAGATATCTTGCTAATGAAATTGTGCTTTTATGACATTAAACATCAAGGTATCTGTCACCTGGCTTTTTTTACTTTATCACGTAATACCATTAAAACTTCAATATAGCATCTTGAAGGAAGCTACACATGCAGTTGTTGATATTTTTCTGGTTCATGTGATAATTTTCTTCATTAATTTATTAATTGCAAATTAGGTCACTAATCGATACGAAATCAGTATAACTAAACTTGTATTTTATTGGGTATCACTTAATATCTCTTTTTATTTTTTGTTCTTTTTCTAAGTATATAATAAAGAATGAATAGGTTGATA
>JAMWEH010001891.1:0-38854 GCA_024721245.1 Mitragyna speciosa | reverse complement strand
TTTTTTAAAATTTTATAAAAATCTCATTTCCATCTTTCTCGAAGAAATTAATTATGAAAAATGAAATTTAAACATGTTGAAAGAGGGTTGGTTTCCTACGAGAACCTATGCCAGGGCTCTTTATTCTATGGTTGTGAATACAATCAAAGAATGAAAGAGAGTGCGTTAGTTTATTCAACAAATATCACATAACACATTGATAAAGCAAATAGCAGTATACAGTACAACAACAAAATAAAGGGGGTGGATTCCCTTCTCTCGTACCTGGTGTATTTGATAGGGTAAGGCTGACTCTACCCTAGGTTTATTCTACATAGATGCATGAGGTTGGTCTCACTAATACATCTAGATTCAATTAGGCTGTCAGTTTCCAAGTTTTCAAATCTAACGATAAGGGTCATCAATCCCAAAGCCCTTGGTCAGTGGCTTGAGCAATCCTCCGGACACTGCTACTTGCACATTGTGCCCCGACCACATGTCCAAGTGGATCTTAAAGTTCCCGAATCTCTAAACTTATGGACTTAAGTCGAGAGTTCGAGTGATCTCCCAAACATAATTACGTGCACATCGTGCCACGCTCACATGCCTAAGTAAATCAATCCTATTCCTAAAGGGATGGGTGGGTGTCAACCATCAAAAAGAGAAAAAAGGGTAAAAAGGATCGAATGCACATATGGAGTGCTCCTTAAGAGAGGAAGGAATGTAATATTAACACACGTGGACTCTAAGGATGACTGACCCCTTCCCCCAAATGCAAGTACGGTCGAAAAACAAAGATAATTAAACCATACATCACATAGACGAGAAACGAAGTGTGTGAAATGCAAAAACAAATCGTAAAAATCTAAAAAATAAAAATGCAATCCTAACATCCAAACATGATGGAATAAAAGGGTTAAAAAGAAAAAAGTGATTAAGTCTAGTGCTCGAACTCATTAGTGATCCCCAATAGAGTTGTCAAAATTTATTGCATCCTAAAAATCGTAAAAAGTATGGTACTAGTGAGGTCGTTGACTGTCGCACCCTGAAAAGACGGTCTGGTCCGATGACCTTTTTCGAAAAGCAAAACTTTTTGAAAAAACGTGCGTGTGTGATGAAAATCGAGTTTTTAGTGAAAAATGTATTTTTAGAAAAATGGTATTCTAAAAGAAAATAAGGCCGGAACTAAAAATACGATAGTTTTGGCCAACTAATTTTTGAAAAAGGGTTTTATGTCTTTTTTAAAAATAGAGTCGCCACTTGGTATTGAGTTAGGGTGTACCAAATCACCCGAAAAATTGTTTAACAAAACAAAAATAAAAATTTTTAGAAAAAATATTTAAAACCCTTTTCTGACTCCGGTCTACGAAAAACAAAAGAAGAAGATCCGGAAGTCACATTTGAAGAAAGGGAAGGCAAAGGCTCGCGCTTAAAGCACCCTTTCTACCTGGTTGAGGCTAGTTGCGAGGTTTAATTAAAATTTTCTAAATTAACCCTAAGTTCTATGGCGTTTGGATGTGTCTAAATGAATACAAATCTTAAATCTAAATATGGAAATTGAAAGGGACGAAATGTTCCATCGATGTTTGGTTTGGATTATCGCATTAATTGTGAAACCCGAATCGAGACTTCAAGAGAGTCACGAGTGTGGATGCAAAATAAAATGCAAAAAAGAAAAAGAAAGAGAAAATAGTATAGATAGTAAGTGTCTAAGAATGTAGGGATGCAAGATAATGAGTACGGTGAACTAATATCTCGTGACTGAATGTTTCTACTCACGGAGGGAAAAACAGCATGTACACTATCGCTTTCCATGTGAGTAGGCGACTATTTCTAGTCGGATCACACAAAATGACCTAAATTCTAAGTGAAATGCAATCTAGATGTCATGCATTTGAAGATGTGTCAAAAATAATTAAATAATAGTAATAATAATAAAAATCATATAAAATGGAAAGAAAACTTTAAAATGTGTGAAGTGGGATGTAAAATGTACACGAGTGCACCTAACACTAAAATGCCCTAAGGGTCTAGAGTTGGACTAGCCCTTTCTAGGGATTCCAACCAGCATTGGAGTAGCAGGGAAACAATAAAGCCACAACTAGCGTTGGACTAATGTAGTGAGGAATAACATAAAATATGAATTAAATAGTAAAGCATGAATTAGAAGCAAATTAAACATATAAAGACATATAAAGTCAAGTAGGAGCACGTAACACGCAAACATGATATTTTAGATGCAAATCCTAAGGAAAGTGGCAAAACATATATGCACGTAAGCACGCAAAAACACACAAGCCCTAACTATTATAACGGGGAATTTAGCTACAATTGAAGGGGGAAAAAAACGACATATCTATTACATTTGCTATCTAAATACAAAATTTTGCTAAAAATATGATAAATGTAATCTAACTATTACATTGACTAGCTAAATACAAAAATATTACACTTTTTTGCCAAAATAATAAAATTTAAAATTAAATAGCATAAAAGAAATAAATACAAAAAGAGCATGCAAAATAGGAAATATATGAAGAAAAATGCATAAACATCACATAAGCACATTGGAGCACATAAAGAGAGATTAACGAGAATAGGGATACCTCTCGAAGACCCGGTACAAATACTAATCAAAATGAACAAACAAGTCAAGGTACCTCGGTATAAACAAACAAAACCTAAAATATACAAGTATTGACAAATTGAGATAAAAATAATAAATTCTAGCAACTAGGGAGGGTAAAAATAAAACTCTATAAAACTTAACGGGTAAAATTAAAATTCACATAACACACGGGGCAAAAATATAAATTTTCAGCAAGGGAGAAAATTGCAATTATGGGGCTTAATTGAAAGAATGTAAATCTAGGGAGGTCAAAGTTGCAAAAGTTGGGATCTAATTGCAGAAATGAAGAATATGCATGGGTACAATAATACTACTTGAGATCCTAGGGGCTAAAACATAAATATCCTTTTCATGGTAAAAAGAAATTAATAAAAAGATTAACAGTAAAATTACACCAAAAAAAAATAAAGGCTAATTGACTTGATTAATTTAACTTAATTAATTGAATAAAGATTAAATGAAGACCCACCACAAATTAACTTACTGCATTAGAAGCTAATCAAATGAAGAACCCCTCAATTCATCCCCCAAATTCATTTTTCTTTCTTTCCCCTGCCAGAAAATTCTTTCTTTCGTTTTCAAAATCTTTGCTTCTCTATGTATTGTTCAGTTTCTCTTTCTCTTCTCTTTTTGTTCATCTGTTTCCCTCTATTTTCTCTCTTCTCCACTAATTTCTCTCTTTCCATTTCTCACAATTTCTAGTCTCTCTCTCACTCTCTCTCGTTCTCTCTCTCCTACAGCTCTAATTTCTTTGTATTCTCTCTTTTCTTTCTCTTTCTTTAAGTCTTCACTTCACTTTTGTTTTTCTTTCCTCTGTTCTTCGTCTGATCTTCCTCGCCGATCTCTCTTGTTTCCCTCTTCCAAATCTCTTTGTTGCTCCTCCCTCTTTGTCCATTCCATCTTTGGTCTCTCTATCTCTCAATCTCTATCATTGCTCGCACTTTTCAGGTTTCTATCTTTTTGGTCCCTCTTCGCTTTCTAATTCCTTCTCTCCCTCTCTGTTATCTCTTTGTCTTTCCCATCTAATCTCCCTACATCAAAATCCCAGACCAATTATTCAAATAGCAAATAAGTGTTCAACCAATTCCATGAATTAATTTGACAAATGAAAGAATTAAAAGGGCGGGGTCAACTGGTGGTGTGGTGGGGGCGACGGATGGCTTATAATTTGGACTGTGATTGGGGCTGATTGACTATGTGTATGTCGTGACTGTAGGAGACGTTTGTTTGGTGGATGAAAGTGGTGGTTGGTTGATTGTGACTCTTCGGTGCTTGATGGCTGATGAAGGAGTGGCGGCGTGATGGTGCAATTAGGTAGTGATGCTGGTGAGTTGTTTGACGGTGTGAAGAGGTTGTGTTGGTGACTAATGGTTGTGGGCTTGAACAGAGGTGGTGCGGAATTGTTGATGAAAATTTGATTGATGAAGGTGGTGGTGTCCTGTTGAGGCTTGATGTCTGCTGGTGATTATTGTTTAGGATTGGGGGTTTGATTGTGAGTTGGGATTTCGTTCGTGTGTGGTTACAGTGGTCCTGTTGGTGGAGGTTGTGGTTTGATAGCTGAATTGGTGTTCATGTGTCTATTTTCTGCCTTTTCTTGCAGGTTGTGTTTGGGGCTTGTATGGTGGTTGTTTAGAGGTGACTGGTCTCTGTGTTTCTTGGTTGTATAAAGGTCTTTGCAGAGGAAATGGAGGGGATTGTTCTGCTGTTTATTGATGATGGTGGTAGGGAGGAAACAGACAAGGAAGGTATTAGTGATAATAGAGCTAGGCTGAACGATGGATATGGGTTTTCTCGTTGAGGATGAGGAAAGTGGAGGAGCAGATATAGGTTACTGGTGGTGGTTTTGTGGGATTGAGGTTCGCAGTGGTGGAGAGGAGAGAGAGAGAAGACGGTGAAAGAAAGAGGTTGAAGAACAATGGAAGAAAATGATAACACAGAAGAAGAAGAGAATGAATCTCATAAATGAAAAAACACAAACCCAAACAAGAACAAAGCTCAGAAAGATTTAAATTTCAAACATAAGAACAAAACCTAGAAATCAAAGCAAAAGAACAATAGATTCAAACAAAATCTCAAGTAAATGAATATAAATAATCAGATTCTTGTTAAAAAAAATAGAAGAAAAGATGAATCAAAACCAAAAGAGGAATTTAAGGAACTCACCTTTTAAGGCTTAAAGACTAATCTGATGATGAACAATGAATCCTTTGGATGAAGATGAATAGTGAATGGAGTAATCCAGGAAACATTTGTTGAGTGTGTTTTTTTTGGTGTTTTTCTTTGTGTTTTGATTTTTAATGGATAAAAGCAAATGTGTCTTTTAGGGTTTTCTTTTTCTCCTCTTTTTTTTTTATTTTTATGGGGGTTATTTAAAGAGCTAGTTGTCTTGATCACCAAGAATACTACAAAATCACAAAAATGCTACTAGTAATAAAAATTCTAATTTTATTTTAAAAATATTTTTAACCCAAAAAAATCAAAAATTAATATAAATAAATGACAGTAAACTCCAAAATTTGTCAAAAAAAAATTCAAAGTAGATTTCAAAACAAATGTTAGAGCTTAAAACTGGTCAAAATGCATTCAGAGTGGTGAAATGACGATTTTGTCCTTGGATAACGAAAATACGACAGAAAAATAGCTAGTGACCTCGAAAAATTATCAAAATTAAAAATAAGCTTTAAAATATAGGAAATGCATTTATGACTCAAAAATTGGCGAAAAAATGGGTTTGAAATGTGAAATAACGATTTTGCCCCTAGACAACGAAAATACATTGAAAAAAATAGTTATTGGCCTCAAAAATTATCAAAATTAAAAATATGCTTAAAATCCTAGAAAACCACATTTATGACTCAAAAATTGGTGAAAAATGGGTTTAAAATGTGAAATGACTATTTTACCCCTAAATGTAATATTTATAGAAAAAAATACCAATCGTCCCCTGAAAAATCAAGAAAATCTAGAAACATGCTTAAAGAATTAGAAAAATAAATTTGGGAACTGAAATGAGCTAAAATGGTGTTCGCGAAGTGAAATTACCATTTTGCTCTTGTGCTGGTACAATATAAAAAAACTAATTAAACCTAAAAAAAATCATAGAAATTTAAAAAATATGTATGAAAATACAAAATATGAATTTAAAAGTCAAAATTAATGGAAAAACATTTACAGGTAAAAATTACTATTTTGCCCCCCAAGATTATTGATTTTTGTTCCCCCCTTTTATTGAAAAATTAGAATTTAAACCCAAAAATATAAACACCATCCCTAATATTTGAAAATACAATTGGTGTGTTAAAATTTGATTATCTACAATACCCAAAATCAGTCAACGGCATTTTCCATATTCAGCCCATCTCTAATTGGGAAAATTCCATTTTTTTCCCCTTTTTGTGGACTCCCAGTGGATTTGGGCTAGGAGCGTCCATCACCCAAATACACATCCCCAACAAATTGGTTCCATGTAAATACAAATCTTATTTTAGTGTTCTATTTGTTTAAATGAGTTCTATTTGTTTAGCGTAAAATGTTTTCTCAAAAATAATTTCTAAATTTTCTGGTGTTTGGCTGTATTTGAATTTAAGAAAATCTTTTCCCATGAAAAATATTTTCTATAATGTGGTGTAAAATAACTTCCACAATAAAATTATGGAAGTTGTTTTCCGTGTGACTTGCATGGAGGTAAAGAAACAGAAGCGGCTGTGGCAAACCCATATTCTCTGTCAATAATTCTATTCTCTCTCTGAAATTAGATGATAATTCAAAACAAGAGAAAACTTTTTGTTATTTGTGTTGTTTTATCTAGTTGATACTGGGAAGAGTGATCTTGTAATTTATATGCTGAAAATTCTTTCCATTTTTATTTGGTCTTGGAGTAGTGAAGAAGAATTTGTGGTACTAGAAGTGAAGCGCTGGAGAATGGGCCTGCTTTTGGGTGGTGAAGGAATTTTGTAGTTAATTTTTGTTGATGAGAAAATATTTTCCAAAAGATTTACCAAACAAAAGAAAATGCTGAGAAAATCTAATATTTTCTTAGAAAATGCTTTTCATAGAAATTATTTTTAAAAGAAAATATTTTACATCTAACCAAACACACTCCTAATATCAAAAAACTTTCTATTAAGTTTGAATTTTCCCTATGGCTCAAAATTGACTAATATTCTCAAAATTTGGAAGCCAGCTATCTAGTGAGGAAAAGAAATAAAATGCCAAAGTTATTTTCATTTTTAGTCTTGTTCTAAAATTTAGAAAATATGAAAGAAGACAAAGTCAATGGGCTTTAAAAAATACCAAGAATTACATCTATTGGGATAATTTAACTGTTGACAACTTTAACATCCAATGAAAATTCTAAATTCTTAATATTTATTTAGTATGGGAGAAAACATGAAATAAATAGTTATTACATCTTAATATTTCTTGCTTTCTTTTTCCCTTAACCACTTCAACTCGTCAACTCGAGACATTTTTGAAAATTATTTTAATGATTTTATTTTTGAAAATAGATGAGAATAAAGGAAACTCTAACCGAATAGGTAAAGCGTCCACAGTATGACTTTTGGTTTCTAAACTTTATATGTAACCTCAAATCCAATTCTATGCATTATTATGATTGACAATCATTGATATTTTGCGTTTCACATTACCTATTAGCATTTGTATGTAAACGTGACCGTAGGGGAAGAAGATAAAAAAAAATTCATTTAATACCATTTCTTGCTTTACGAGTCTTATATACAAAGTTTTTGTGATTAGACTAGTTGAGCTCAGGCTGTGCTTGGGGGCCGAAAAATTATGTTAGTTGTATGATAATAGAATTTACTTATTTTTAGCATCAGTATATTTAAATAGAAACTTATTTGGTATTTATGATAACATACTACTATTTGTAGTGTAATTAGGATACAAGTAAGAAAATCAATTGGTTATTCTGATGGATAACCTGTATCATAGGATAAAAAGAAAATCAATTTTGTTATTCTGGTGGATAACTTGTATCACAGGATAAACTAATTTGGTATTTCTGGTGTACAATCTGTTTGAAAAATATAATTAATAAGTAGATGTCTTTCAATTATAAATGCAAATGAGTAAATATTCAATCAAAGACCTTCAAATATTGTTTTGTCCAATCTCATAATATGTAATAAAATACTAATAGGATAATCACAATAAATCTAGTAGAGAAAGATTCATGACATTATTTATTATAAAAATAAAGCTTCAAAGTGAGGAATTAGTTTGATGTGTGATGGCAACGTCTTTTAGATGGGCTTGGTTCCATAGCAAAGTGTGTTTTTGTTTGAGTTGTTGATGTGATGGCTGTTGTGTGACAATTGGCTTAGAAGATGAGGTAACCTGTGGAAGAAGTTTAACTGGATCTTTGTTTGTTGCTGCAGGCAAAATGTCCATGAATTCTTCAGCTATATAAGCTTTGACAACAGTGTATCTAGTATCCCTTAGGCCTGCTTGGGTAACAAAGAATTGTGTGGTTCTCAATAAAAGTTGCGAGCTCAGCTGCAAGTGAAATCTCCTGTATTTTGAAAGGCAAAATTTAATATGTAAAGGCAATAAGCAAATTTATTTTATGATTTGGAGTAAAATTAAATCGTAAATAATCAGAATTGAATGACCCAAGATACAAGGCTTCAATAGGCACAATTGCTGCAAATTTGCAAGGAGAATATAATCCATTACTGCAACTTCCATGATTAACGGAGAAATTCACATGCCAAATTCAAAAGGACTAACCATCATCAATTAATAATCTAAAACCATTAACATTTGTTACTTGTGACCTGCACCATAGCGATACAGGTAGCATATAAAATTATAAACTTTTGCATTTGAGAATAACAAACAAAGTAGCTATTCCAAAGTATCTGAAGCTACTCACTTTTCCTGGGTATAATTTATGCAATTTAATGTAACTAACAAAATTAGGCACAAAAGTAAAACATATTTCAGAAGATTGTGCCTATTAATGGGAGCATAAGAAAAGACAAATGTTATTATCCATGTTTATACCATCACAAGGGATACTTTATGAATTAAATGACCACAACAGAAAAGATACCTTATTATTCTGGCTGCAATCTAACTTTAGAAAGACAACATCAAAATATTTCTCAGACAATTCCTAAAATTTTTGACCTATTATTTTGCGGGGACTACACCTGAAATTCAAAGATTCAGAAATCATAAGCCAGATGATTATATCGTACCTGTGTTACCCATTAAAGAGACCAACAGGTACTCACATGAGACAGTTTTGACAAAATAAGATGGTGTCATTTTTTGTAGTATTAAAACTGCAAGATATCTTTAAGTTATTGGACAGCAATCATGTTATCACCTAAACAACATGGTTGGAATTTTCTTCGGATTATTCCTAACTGGTAATAATAGATGTTTTCTGTCTATAAAATGCACATGTCATTTTACGGGAAAAGATTAGCTAAAAAAGATAATAATAAAAAAATAAACTAACAATAGATTTTTTTGTCACGTGTTATATACTATTAAGAACCAAAAAATATGCCGGCTTAATCAAGGAAAAAACTATTAAAGAATTGCAAAAACATTAAATAGTGATAAAAGCCAACTTATAAAAACTATGGATTTGGATTGTAACTTCCAATCACTTGCTCTTAATACTCGATTCTTGAACAAAATATCATAAATTTATGAAGACAAAGTAATAATTTTGTGAGGCTGTGAGAGTAAAATATCCAATCTTTTAGGATCAAAGCTCAATAAAGTTAAAGGAAAAAGTGGAAAGTTTGTTCAAGGGCTTTAAAGTTTCCAATCAATGGAGAAAGTCTCCCTATTGACACATGAATCTTGGACAACATATTGTATTCCAAATGAAAAAGAAAAACAGTTATCATACCCAAAATCAAGAGGAGGATTTGAACCCGTTGAATATCTAAAAAGCCTCCATGACCTGTTACCACTGTTAAGCTCCATTTGAAATCTCATGCCTGCAGGAAAAAGTACAGATAAGATGCTGTGTGTTTATTTTAGGGTTGTCAAGGTGAAGCATAAAGGAGAAAAATGTAACAGCAAGAGTAGAATGGAATAGGTGTTTTTGTTTTTTTTTTTTTTGGGAGAGGGGGGGAAGGAGTGGCGAGAGAGAGAGAGAGAGAGAGAGAGAGAGAGAGAGAAAGAGAGAGAGAGAGAGAGCAGTTGAGGGGAGAATGATTACCAAATGGTCAACTCAGTTAGTAGTTCATTAGCCCAGGTGCAGAGGACTTCAATATGAAGAAGAGGCAATTCTCTGGTAGAGCTAAAATGATGTATCACCGGCAACAAGCTTATGGGGATATTGCATACTATGAGCACAGGTTTTGTTAACTGCACTAATATCTTAGGCTATTTTTGCAGATTATACCTTTCTTTCTTCATTTTTGGAGAATAATAGTTGTAAATTTGTCATGTAGGTTTTCTTGGTCACTTGATTTATAAAGCTTATAATTATATCCATTTTCAAGGCTCAAAATTATAATAGATGATTTCTACCTTAAATTTGATGCAAATAAGCATGAACCTATTATGAAAGCTTTCTAATTTTAGTAAGAAGAAAATAGAGGTAGACCTTACTTATTTGGGAAAAAATGCCAAAGACATAGCATCAAAGTGGACCAAACTGTTCTGAACAAAACTCGGATGTTACAGGGTGAGAAATCAAAGACATCTTACAATGAAAATGTCCCCGGTCCAATTGGCCATCTTCAATGGGTGAATGTAAATGCCTGTCTGGAATGGAAATATCCAACTAATTTGGTTAAGAATTTAACCTCAATCATGCGATTAAGAATTTAGGCCAAAGAGTGCATATAAACAGCAAGCTTCTGGCAACAACCAAATAGAAATGGTAAGTGTAGGAGATCCAAACTTACTACAACTTCTTTTTTGAAAGACTTTAGAATGTAAGACTTCATTAAGCAGGATTTTTTTTGAGCACATAAAACAGGATTCAGAGTTTATGAAAACCAATTTTCTGCAATTGTAAAGCTTAAAAGTACTCTAAACTAAATTGGTTTTCATTGCTGACTGCAAATTCATTTGAGGTTTACTTACCCAAAAAGTCATTTGATGTATTCCAGTTATGTCAAGGTTTGTCAGATTACAAAAACAGATCATGTAGAAACAGGGGTAATTATTAAGGATAGTTTTGGGAGTTTGGAGTCGCGCCTAAGGAAAGCGGGGACGGTTCTAATTATCATCTTTAAAGCTCTTGTCCTAACTATGGATCAGACTGATAATCTTTCCTTTAAACTGTATTACACAAGTCAGATATATGCAATGGTCAATCTGAAATACTCTAGAAGTAGCATTCTAATAAATAAATGATGTTAATCAACAACCTTAAACAACATTCAAGGATAAAAATCACAAACCACAATCGATAAAACGAAATCCCACAACAAAAGATCCGACATCTGAAGTTTTCATCCTAATAAACCTTATAGCACTCATAATCTCCAATAGGGGAAAAAATGCATCAACCAGCAGGAATGAAGATTGAATATTCATATTCCCAATAACATTAAGTCAAAAGCAAAAAAAAAAAAAAAAGGAAGAATATCAATCCCAAGCCACAAATTGAATTAAAAAAATCTTCCTAAAAATAAAATTTTAAAAAACAAAAAAAGATTACCACTGAGCATAGATCCTTCCAGCACCAAGAGCGTTATGACCAAGTTGTAGGTACAGCTTGCTAAATAGATTTACTCGATTGACGGAAGTTAGGAAAACCAGGTAAAAAGGGAGATGATGACCTTGATAGGAGTGAGGTGAACGGGAATTTAGATGTGGAGGTTGATAGTTGAGAGGAATGGGTGAAGAAGAGGGTAAGATCTGAGGTTGGCATTTCGAGAGGGATGCAGAGCATTGGGAAAGGAACGACGAGCGTTGGGAGAGGGACGATGGTATTTGGTGTTAATTAAGGATTAAGAAGTGATCCGAGAAGACTCAGTAGCAATTTAGCAAAAAATTGAAGCAAAAAACCCACTTTCTCTTTCTCTTACATGTACAGATTAGAAAATAAAAATATAATTTACCTTAATGAGATTTCTAACTCAAGTTAGAAATATTGTTTTAGAGTCTTGTATCCACCCTAAGTTTGGGGGTCTTAACGTAAATAGTGTAATTAGATAATTAACATGTTCGTTAGGTAATATTCATATTAGGAAATTATCAAATTAGTTAATTACCATGTTAGTTAGCCACCGGTTATCATTTTTTGTAATTACGACAAGCCTATATATAAATACTTAAACTTGTACTTGTAAAAATATTGTTGAATACACAAAATTCATTTTTTTCATATTTTTTTCACCTTACAAGATGCAGATGTACATGACTGTATCTTTTCGATTAGGCATCCAATCATAAATACTTGTAGGCAGCTCAAAAATTTACAGGTGTCAAAAGGAATATTTATTATTTGATCCATAGAGCGACATAAGAAGTAATGATAGTTTATTCAATAACAATACATAGGCATAATGCTAGTTTATTCAATAACAACCTTTTTTAGAAAAATAACATCTATTTTATTTATTGAATAAAACGTTTCACATGGACTAAACTAGAGCCTGACGCGCAACGTTCATGTACACGATGTCCAAACCACTGCTAAACAACAAGAAATAAGGCATGCAGAAAAGAAAATAATTGAACAATGAAAAAAGATAACGTCAATTTCGAAAACCCACAATGCTACTTTCACTCAATGATTTAAACGGCAGAAGTATTGGACAAGGCGTGTTATCTCCACCAAAACGAGACAAAAGACCCGTGAATTTTAATTTTTAATATTTTAAAAATGTAAAATTACAAAGGAAAAATTTTGAAAAAAAAATATATAATTGTCTAATAAGCACATTCATTTTATTTGAATTGTAAAAGTGGTAAATAAAAGAACAAGAATCCAAAATCAAATTAACAAGTTAACAAAATACATATAACACGTGACAATTAGTGCATAAGTAATAAGCCAGCGCATTGTAAAATTAACAAGTTAACGAAATATGACAGATTTCATCATTTTTTATTCATAATTAAAGAAAAATATGAAGAAAAAAGCAAGAGTACATATAATCTCTAGTTAGTCGATTACAATTTTTTAGTTTTTAGAAATTAAAGAAATAAAGCACAAGGTGCATACTTCGGAAGAATCACAAGATTTCACAAAGTAGGTAAATAAGTTTAATCTGAGTAAACCAGGAATTAAATACCAAACCCAACAAAAAATTTTCAAAAAAAGGGATAGATTTTTAAGAAGACTTTTAAGAAGAAATGTAAAAGTTTTTTAATTGGAGAGTGATTCAAGATGAATTAGGAAAAGAGGGACATTCGAAATTAGACAGTTGAACGGCTTGTGCAAAAGGAAAATGAGAGCTTTTGGTCAACGGTCAACACACGCAGAGAGAGAGAGAGAGAGAGAGAGAGAGAAGAGTGGGCGTGGGAGTTGGGCTTGGGCCGCTTAAAAACTAAAACGATATTTTGGAGCATTAATAGAACCATGGAGAAGAGTCAGACTTATTATTTAATGCAATATTCCGGCCTATAAACACTTCGTTCTCATTAAAAATTCTAAAGTCTAATACGATTTAAAGTTGGGAGTCAAAATTTGAGAAGTCGTATTTTAATATTATTTTGGAATAAAAACTTGTTTTTACAAGAATATAAGAAAAATGGCTAATTGAAGATTTAAAAGTTGCAAAATCAGAACTAGTAAAAACACATTTTCTAGCCTTCTTGGCATTTTTTGTGTAGATCTGCAAGAGGAATAAAAGGGACAAAGCCAAGGAGAAAAATGGAAACGGATTGGACTTCGTAGAATTGCTGGTTGAGACCGAAATTTTTCAGAGAGGTTTGAAGGTTTGGAAATAATTATTCAAATTCAGTTTATAATTGAGATTCATTAGGGGACTGTACATAGCATTACAATTTCCAAGTCATTATGGACTCCTACTAATTTTTTCTAATTTTTCGTTTGTATTTTTATAATTTTTTTTTGTAATTTTATAAAAAATAAAAATTTGTGCGGCTTTCTCCTCACCTTGTTGGTAGAGACAACGTGCTTTGCCACCAACGCTTGCTTTTTTTTTTTTTTTTTTTGGTTCCATTAATATTTTGTAGGTCCTTAGGCAATTTTTGGGGGCTTTACAATCTTTTCAAAATTTTTTCCCTTTATCTTAAAGTTATTTTTTTGATTAAAAAAAAAACAGCCATTATGATTTTTAGGGTTACGAAAGCTTCTAAGTCCATTGCACTCACCATGTTAAGTCATACAAACTAACATTCTTAGCTTTATTATCTGTATAATTTAAAAATATATACCCCTATTTTGTAGATATTTAAGTAATTTTATAAAGTAAGATTTACAATATGTATACGCAAGTTTGTAACTTTTTAATTACAATGTCCATCTAGCATTCCCCATCAAAGTAGGAAAAATTCTTAAATAAACCTGGTACATGGTCTTACCTGTAGACTTTGTGGTTTAAAAGAAAGCCATATAAACATCCTTACATCACTCACTTACATCAGCATGCATCACTTGATTTACTTGATGCCTTTTAAACTACAAGATCCACAGGTGAAGTTGTGAACCCAGTTCACTTAAGAATCTCCCATCAAAGCAGCTGCTATCAAGTCCCCTCCCAGTTCTCCTATGAGCACCCAAATCCTTCTTTTCTTGTCATCCTCTGCAATGGTCAAAACCTGAACCGAATCATAAAGCATTCGGGTTTTCCTCACCAAATCCCTAAATTAGTGCAATTCATCAGCACTAAGATCGGCCATAAATACAAACTCAAAATCAACCTAACTTCATAAATTGTACAAGGACTTCAATAAATGCGTATGTACACACGAGTTTTGAATACTTGTATGTGTTTAGTCAAAGGTAATACATATGCTAGCAACAATCCCACGTGCGATTCACGTGAATTTTTCCTACATCGGAATAGAGAACTAGAAAATGTGTTAATCCAAGAAACAAAAAATTTGAAAGCATTTTTTGTTAATTGAGAATCAGAGTAGCAAGCCACTGCATGATCTTAATTTGCATTTATGTGTCCCCTAAGTTAGACATTTATAAGAATCACACTTTGAGCACTAGCATACTGTACCTCCTCATATCAAGAATTCAAGTTATAAACTTTCCACCAGGCAAAGTACCAACAACGAGCAATTTGGTTCAGTCTTCAATTCTCATCGCAATTGGTATATCTATGTTTATCTAGATATATATTTTCAAAAAATAATCAATCATTTATTTTATAAATTGTTCTAAGTATTTTTTTTCATTATAAATGCTGAAAGATGCTAAATACAACTTTTTCTAGAATAAAATATTTTCTATTGGTTAGGAGCCTTTACTCACTGTTCTAAAGTAATTAAGGTTTGATTCTTGCTGGTTTCATAAGTTTTGAGTCCAAAAGCAACACTAACCAAAATTAGACATGGATATTAAAACATTTGTTCTTTCATAATTCATCAATATTTTAAACAAATGAAAATTATTTAGGCATTGAGCAAAAACAAGTATATATTTGGCCATAATGACAAACAAAAAATTCTTAGGCTTTCAAATTGAATAAGTTAATATTACGATCCAAGAAATCAAATTAAATATATGTGAGCCTGCAAAATCAATATACCATAATGAAAATTAATGTTGAATATTGATGATCAAAAGATATTTAAGTACATGGTAAAAATTCTCAGATGTTTGGGTAAAAATATGGCATCAATGATAATGTGTATAAATTGTTTCAAGTAGTTTTTTTTTTAATTTTAGATTTGAGTGATGCTAAACATAACTTTTGTTTGAGAATAAGGTATTATCTTACTTAAAAGAAACAGAAGATCTTAACTTTTCTTTAAAAAAAAAAAAGACGCCATAGAATTAAAAGATTAGGAAGCTTTAACCAAAGAACGAAAAAAAAAATTACCGATTTAAAAAAAAAAAGATTAGCTTTCAGCGGACACAAAAATACAACAAAGACGAGCGAGAGAGAGAGAGAGAGAGAGAGCGAGAGAGAGAGAGAGAGAGAGCTTCAATGGAACAAAACAACATAATTTATCAATTTTGTTTTCCCGCACAAATCCGAGCCAAGAAAACCCAGTATTTTAATTAAGACTTGGACTTGTGCATATGAAGTCTGCAGTTTGCTTATTGAACGCTCATCTGTCAAAATCACATGAATTTAGTCACGATTTCCTGGTTTTCTGCACCTGGTAAAATATTGCATGGGACTTTTTAAAATCAAATATGTAAGTCGAAGGATTTAATAGAATTCTTTAAAACATAAGGAATGAGATAATGCAGTACATCAAAGTTGAGGGATAAATAAAGTTATTCTTTCAATGTCGTGGTATACAATATTTCAAAGACTACTGTTACATGAAATTTTGGTGATTTTCGTCAAATTTTCCTTTTCAAGAATATAAATTCACTCAGGAGTTAGGTTCCGTTTGATAAAATTAAAGTTTGAAGTCTAAATTTTGAAATTTGAAACTTTAAGTACTGAAAATATTAAGTTATTGAATTTATAAAGTTATATCTGCTTAGTAATTAACTGAATTTAAATATTTTACCTGGTAAATATAATAGTTTTATCTTAATTAGAGATACTATGTGTGTGAGAAAGAAAAAGAGCGAACGTATGTGTTAGTGTAAGAGAGAGAAAGTGTGAATATATGTGAGAGAGAAAGTATGTGCATATCTGTGAAAATGTCTGTGTATAAAAGAGAGTATTTGAGTGTGTGAAAGAAAAAAAATTTATGTATATATCTGTACATGTAAGAGAAAGAGAAAGTGTTTGTGTAGATATATATATAAAAAAAAATGCATGCATGCGCGAGCGTATGTGCGAGAGAGCATGTGTGTGTGAAAGAGACGCGTATATTGGAGAGGGTGTATAGACTATAGAATAAAGAATGTTTGTATGTGTGTGGTTTGTGTGAGAGAGAAAGAGAGTGAGAGTTGAAGTGAGAAATTATGTATGTGCCCGAAAGGAAATCTATGTAGTAGCATGCATGTGAGAGAAAGAATGTGTGCATATACAAGTGCGAGTTTGTGTATGTGTGTGAGAGAAAATTTACACATGTGCAAGTGTGTGAAAGTGTGTGTGTATGTGCAAAAGTGTAAGGGGCGTGGGGGGGAAGGGGGAGAAAGGGAAGAGAGAGTATAATATATGTGTTCAAAATTCAACAAATTAAGTAAAAAATAATCATTTAAAAGTTGTGTATAAAAATTAAGTAATACTTAATATATTAAATGGTAAAAGATTTTTAATATCAAACATGTTAAATTTAAAAAGGTCTTAATCTATTAATTTTCAAAATTAAATTGAGTTATCAAACATCTCCTTAACATTGTATTTCTGATTAATTTTTATCTTCTGAGACATGGTTGATTACAATCAAAGAAGCAAGTATTAGATTTATTTTTTTCCCTGGAAATCAGACTTTATAAATAATTTCGATGACTTTTTATTTCTTTAAGTGTATGGCAACTTAAATCAAGAAAAGCATTGCGAGTACCAAAACTTACTTTGTTTGATTTAAGGACATGAAGCAGATTTAATGACTTACAAAATTACGGGTTTGTATTTTTCTAAAATAAATTGATCAGATAAAATTCCATTTCAGGAAAAGAAGAGAATATTTTATTGCAAAAATAAAACATGTCACATCAGCCGAACAAAGCCCAAATCCGCGATGGAATCATCGAAGAACATATTTCTAAACCACAATAAGAACCACAAAAGAATATTAAAAAAAGGGAAACAAGTAGAATAACGTAAGAAAATTGAAAACCACTAGCGATCCCAAAAAGGCAACTATTACATTAGTTTCAATCAACTAAAACAACCTTTTCAAATCTCTCCTACAACAAATACTCTTAGATTTTTGTTTGATGATCTACCTTCCATCATAGCTTCCAATGCCAAGTTTTTCCATTTCTTCTTATTTCCCCTCAATTCTAGCCCATTTTCAGCATTATACGTGGCCAGTTCTCTGTACCTTTCGATCTCGTAATCACTCCCGAATGTGCCATTTTCTCTTGGGACAACCCTAAATCCTGTCTTCCAAACATCTTGTAACAATTTTGCATTTGTCCCTTCATCCATCCACTGGGGAAATGCAATTACGGGACCCCAAAAATAATACTCTCCAAAGTTGAATTCCATCCCCAATTTGTGACAAAGCATCCTATTGGCGGATGATTTAGAACCTCAATTTGAGAACACCATGGAATTATCATTCCTTTTTTTTTTTTTTCTAATTTCTCAATGCAACTTAGCTTCTCTTGTTCTCCATCTTCCTTTGCTCTTATGACCCATACAAATGGTCTATCACATGCTAATTGCCCTCTTGCAATCCATCACCCAGCTCCCGAATGCTACATAAACAACTGAAGAATATGGCTTCGATTTCATCAGTAATTACGTACATACATACGTATATGTGTGTGTTAATAAGGAAAGTTATAGGAACAATAAATAACTTTAAGACAAATATATTATATACATTTATGTATATATGTGTGCATACACACATGCATACATATATCTACATATGTATACGTGTGCCTATGTGTCTATATATATGTATGTACATATAATATATGCATGTGTGTGTGTATTGTATGCATATGTGTATATACATGCATATCATACATAGACACACATATACAAGGAAATTTATAGCAATAATAAATAACTTTACTACAAATACATTATACATACATATACGTATGTATGTGTGTGTATGCCGGTCCATGGCTAGTCAATGCCGGTCAATGGTCAATGCACCCACCCGTCAATGGTCCACGATTTGAAGAACCAATCCGATGGCTCTTGACAAATAGGTGCACAATAATGCAATGCACTCACTCGCACAAGATAAAAACTCACTTATCCAATCCAATGGTCTTGATCAGAATCCTAGAATCAAAACAATTGCAGAGAATAAAGAGTTCTACGAGCTCACCACGCTTTATTATTTCACCTTTAGATCAACGCCCACTCTTAACCAAAATAGAGGCGGCAAGTGCTTTCACCTCCGTGGAATTCAATGACGATTCTTGGTGAGTAGACAAATCTTGAAGAGCTCTGTCCAATGGTGAAAGAAGTTTCTAGTGGAAGTGGCTGGAAAGGCACGAACTACGAGGTGAACAAATCTAATTTTCGCTGAAGAGTGATGCAAATTTCGACGACCAAATTCGGTTATCTTTTGCAAATATATATATCGGGAGACATACATTTCTACCTCCCTCTAACTCTTCCAAAACCTCCACGAATAAAAAAAGATACTCTATTCATGACTAGATCTGATACCAGTTTGTTAGGCAAAATGGAAGCGAAATAAAAATAATCAACACAAAATGAGAAACATAGACACGAGATTTATGTAGTTTGATCAAAAGACCTACATCAATAGGCAGATCAAGAGAGAAAATCCACCATGAGTGAGAACAATGGAGTACAAAGCATAGATTTCTTAAAATTCCCTCACAAATAGGGTCTTTATAAATCAACTTACCACACAACATTAAACAAAACCCTTTTAAATACTTTAATGGGCCGGGCTCCAAATAATGAGGAAAGGCCAACAATAATTTTGTCCAATTTGGAAGATGAAGGACCAACAATTGAGAAAAGACCTGAACAACGATAATAGAATACAAAGTTGTTGACAATTATAATCTTTTTTAAGGGAAACATTTTCGTCTCTATTTTTTGATATGTAAAAATATCAAAAATTTTTATTATTTCTTTATATAAACTTAAGTTCTATGAAATATAAACTTAAAGTTTTAACATTCAAAAGTAATTTGAGGTATTCATTTAACAGAGAGAGAAGTGTCAAAAAAGTGAATTGTATAAATTATTAACTTTTATTATTATTTTATTTTTTGCTTTAATGGAAAAGAAAGAAATGAAACATCCAATTAAGTTTAAGAGGGTTACTAATTGTTATGCATTTTAACATCCAATGGTAATTTAGAGGTTTACTCTTTGCTTGGCATGCGAGAATATCCCAAACTTGTGCTACTATTTGTTTGGATATATTTTTTTTATCTATTTTTAGAAAACTTTAAGCACGTCTTTCAATCATCTTTTTTATTTTATATACATATATAACAAAAAGAATTTTTAAAATTTTTATAACAATATTTGTAAAGAAACCTGAAAAAACACTATCCAAACATATGGCTATGTTTGGATGTCACTATTTGGGGGAATTATTGGGAAAAATTATTTAGAGAATTTTTGTTGTCTTTTTGAAAAAGTTGAAAAGTGTTTGACTTGTGAAAATTTTTTGAAATTGTTGTTTGTATAGTAAATAATTTTTTTGTCGATTTTTTTAAAAAGGTAAAAAATCGCTTGAATTGTCAAAAGTTTTTGATTTGTTCAAAAATTTTGTAACAGCTTTAGATACTTTTTTCACAATTATTCACAAAAACAAACACGTTTATGTTAAATATTTGCTTAGAAAGATTGAAAAAATTGTGAGTAACAAAATGAGATCAATTATCGGTGGGTTTTGTGAGGGGTTTTGTGGAACGAGCATTGATGTCGGACGCTTGTAAAATAACAAGTGTTTAGTAAGCTTTCAATTTTAAGACAATATCGACGCTCGTAAAATTACCAATATCTGATATCAGTGCTCTGTCTACAAAACATGCCACAAAATCCATCGACAATGAATCTTATTTTGTTACTCATGATTTTTTCAATTTTTTTTAAAAAATTTTGAATATAAACGTGCTTGTTTTTGTGAATAATTGTGTAAAAAATTCCTAAAATTATCACAAAATTTGAAAATACATTTGAAATTTAAAATGAAAAAATAGAAAAAAATTTTGGTAAAAAATTTCTTGACTTGTGGCCAAATAATTTTCCAACTAACCAAACGCATTTTGAAAAAAAATTTTCAAAAAATTCCAAATAATTATATCCAAACACACCCAATAATTCCTCTAAGGACTATTTCACTCATTTGTTCTTTTCATTGCATGATTGCTATGGCCATCACTTCCAAACTTTAAAGAAGACTTGGAAAATGTTTTATGTATTGACTAGACTTGGAAAATGGTTGAAAATAAACGCAACAACTTCATTTTTCTAAGGTCCATTTCACTCATTTGTTCTTTCCATTGCGTTGATTGGAGTGGCCATCACTTCTATACTTTAAAGACTTGGAAAATGTGCAGTAGCCATCACTTCTATACTTTAAAGACTAGGAAAATGTTCTTTCCATTGGGTTGATTGCGGATTGCGGTGGCTACAGTGCCTTTACAGGATTGTTTTTTTTTTTCACATTTTTTCGGTTCATCATAATTCATATTTTTTAGGTCATAATATCATACAATTTATGATTTTCGCGAATTTAAATAGTTATACTTCATATATTTAATAAAAATCTTATTTGAATTTCGCATAAATTTTGTCTTGTTCACACTAAGATCAGATAATATTGAAGCATTCTTTTTAAAAAATGTTTCTTAAACATTTTTGCCAAAAATAATAGCCAGCATTTTTGAGAGTGAAAATTTAGTCAACAGCCGGTCTTCCAAGGTCCACCAACATATTCCCAAAGAATACGTAGGGGTTAAGTTTCGTGTGGAGGTAGAAAAACTTCTTGTGTATAAATATCTGCATTTTGCAAGCATTTGCCACCACAATCTGAAATCATCTATTAGTTAAGATGCAGAACTACTACTATTATTTCTCTCTTGCATTTTTGTGCATCCATTTTCTCCTCACTTGCCTAGCCATGACCAAAACCAACATTACCACAGATCAATACGCTCTTCTTTCTTTGAAAGATCAAATCACTTCAGAACCTAATCAAACTTTGGCAAAGAATTGGTCCGTTGCATATCCCGTGTGTCAATGGATTGGAGTCACTTGCGGCGCTCGACGGTACAGAGTTACCGCTCTAAATATTTCAAACATGGGCATTACTGGCATGCTACCTCCAAAATTGGGGAATCTTTCTTTTTTGGTTTCTCTTGACCTGAGTGGAAACAATTTCCATGGAGAACTCCCCAATGAATTAGCTGATTTACGCCGTTTGAGAGTCCTTAATCTAGGAGTCCATGATTTAATGGAGCGATTCCATCATGGTTAGGTTCTTTTGCTAAACTTCAATCTTTAAACCTGAGAAACAATAGTTTTATTAGTTTTATCCCACCTTCAATTTTTAACATATCAACTCTAGAGGAATTGCGGTTGTCACACAATTCTTTACAAGGGACTATTCCGAACGAGATTGGGAATCTTCGTGATTTGAAGATACTGGTTGCTGGATACAACCAATTGTCTGGTTTGCCATACGAGATCTTCAATATCTCCTCATTAGAAGCATTTTCGCTATTATATAACAATATAGCTGGCAATCTTCCTGATAATATGTGTCGCAATCTTCAAAGGCTTAGTCGGCTCAACCTTTCTGGGAACAAGTTAAATGGTCAGATACCATCATCCTTGCCTCACTGTTCAGCACTTCAAATGCTATCCTTGTCAGTCAACAATCTCACTGGAGTCATACCAAAGGAGATTGGGAACTTGACAGCAATTGAGGAACTGTACCTGGGAGATAACAGTTTTGAAGGTATGATCTTATTTCTTGCATACAGGACGAAGCAAAGGTGAATGAATCATTCTTCATTTTTTCCTTTATTTATGAATATGCACGTTAGCATAGGAAAAAGGAAAATGAGAATGCTTGTTAGTAATGGTTATCCGTATTTTATTTGGACTAATCACTTTGATTTCCAATAAGGTGAACGTTGGAACAGCTAAAATAACAAGGGTCTAACAAGTTAATATTGGACGCACCCACAGGCTTTTTTTATTTTTTTTTAGGAGCAAAAATATATATTGTAGGAACCTATATGTGTTGTAACTGAACGCATTTACGCTTTGGTGGGTCCAAATTTAGATTATATCTTTGGTAATATTTGGGGAGGTACAAAAAGTAATTCCTCATGATATATTTAAATTTGGCACTTTCCAAAAGGAAATTAAGGCTACACAATCTTTTCGGAATTAGGGGCAATTGCACTTTTGTTCTTTATTTATGGCTGGCGTTATTGACAGAGCATTTATTTTCATGCTAGAGCAATTATCCGTAAATGACAAAATTACCCACAAGTGGTTAACCACTTTTACCTACTAATTTTATCGTTGTATCATTCTGCTTTCCTAACCCTTGTGGCCTTTGCTCATCTATCTCTTTGTCGCCTTCTTATTCCCTCCTGCAATCCCCACCGATGCTTCTTCGTCCTCCACTTTCCAGTTCGATCTTTTCCACGATACTCCCTAATGCTTCTCTATTACTACTTCTCCATCTTCCCTTTTCCACTTCCCATCGCTTCCCTCCCAATATTATTAAAAACCCTCCTCTACACCAGCCACCAACGGTTTCCAATTTGCAATTTTCCTTTCCTACTCCACAAAATCTCTCTCCAAAAACAAGTCATCCTTGATATTTCATGCCCCCTCCTCATATGCATTACAAGTACCATGGTGGTCTCAATCCAAGATTATTTTGATGCTTCTTGTACCCAATTGTTTTAATGGTGGTTATGTTTTTTTGAACTCAGATTATGTAAAATTAAATTGAGATTAGGAAATTTCAAGTTTAGTTTTTATTTTTGCTGTAAAATTGTTTAATTTAATCGGCATACATTAAATATTTGCAGAGTGCTTTTGTGATATCATAAAAATAATGACTTCATACTAGATGGATTATGAAAAACCCATTATTAAAGATTAGAAAATTTCGAGTTTTTTCGTTTTTTGAGGAAATTGTTTGTTTTTCTTTATTTTTTTTGGTGAAATTGTTTAATTCAATTGGTAGATGTTAACTATGTTTAGAATTTACACTACTTTTGTTGTGCCATAAAAATCTTAATTTTCATCTAAGATGATATATTGAGAAAACCCATTGCTGCATTGCTATTATAAAGTCAACTTTAAAGAGAGGTGAATGAAATACATGCAGCAACAGTGGAAGAATTTCTGATATGTTGAAAGGCGGACAAGGAGCAAGCAGACAGTCGGAGATGACATTAGGGAGAAACGTTACTAAGTTTGGCTTCTTAAGGACAAGATTGTCATTTAAACAAATATTGCTTTGGCTAAAAAATAAATGCTCTGGCAATAACGCCAGCCTTTATTTATACGTTCAGGTCAACCATATTGGTTAAACTTTCCATTTAAAAAGAAGACAAAAAGCTTTATATACCCTTTAATGCTAAATGCTTCTTTTCCTTTATTTTCCTTTTCTTCTTCCATTTTTGCCGCGCTGCTGCTTCCATCTCTCTCCTATTAATTTCTATATTTAGATAATTTATGAGAAATGATATTCACACTTCCATTTTATTATTTCGTACGCCATTCAAGTGAATTTTTTTTGTAAATAAATAGTGTAAAAGAGTGTAAAAGAAGCTATTAGGTGTGCGTGAATATTGTTTTCCTAATTTATTATTCATTTTCACTCATTACTTTTTTCTCATGTGGTAATTTTCTATTATTTTTCACTATTAATTATATTTAATCATATGCTAATTTTTTATTTAGTCAAGATTGTTATATATTGGTTAACAAATATGTTCCTATGAAAAGTGAATATTGCTAGTAACTGATTGTTGTCAATTTTTGTCAACAAGGCTCTTCCTTGAAAATTCGAAAGGAAAACAAATAAAATTATTTTTTCTAATTTTTGTCTTGTTGCGATTATTTTCTTTTATTTTTGGGAGAGCGAGTAAATAGGTTGAAACAAAACTCTTGTTCTTACGTAAATCAATGTATTCCTTGCAATTATTGACATCAGCATATTATTTTATTCTGCCGTGTTATGAAATTGCTTTGCAGGTGGAATTCCAAAAGAGATTGGTAACTTGAGTATGATTATTCAACTATACTTTGCATCGGCCAACCTTACAGGTAGTCATGCAATTTCAAGTTGTAAAAGATGTCAATTGGATATAACTGCTCGAGAATTTCACTTCCAGTTTCTTCTTTTTCATCCTTTTCTAAAACAAAACTCATTTCATCTCAAATTTAATGTCTTGCTTATCTTCTTACTTTGACCCAAAATAATGTCCATTGAGTTAAGATTGACAATTTTTGAAAGATTATGTTGAAATATCCTCTCAGCATAATTCTCATATAAATGACAACTCAAAAAGTGTTATAGTATTATTTTTTTTAATAATATTCTATAAAATGTGTTACAGTGCTATTTTATTAAAAGTATTACAATGTTATCTTTTAATAATATTCTAAGTAATCTGTTACAGTGCTAGTTTTTAAAAGTGTTGCAATATTATCTTTTAATTATGTTCTAAAAATGTGTTACGGTATTATTTTTTTCAATAATATTCTAAAAAATAATCCAAACTGAAGTATTTCATAGACTACAAACGTAAATGAGCCGATATATTTTTCACTAACTAAACTATTAAAATCAATACAAGTGCTGAATTAAACTAAAATATTCAATTTGGGACAAAAGAGAGTAACAAAAAAGTCACAAAAAATTGATGAGCTTGGAAATTACAACATCATGAACGCAAACAGTCTACGGTTAGAGAATCGAAAATTAATCCAATGAGTGCGGATATCTGCTTATCTATCTTAAAACAAAGAATTTATTTGATCCCTTTTTCTTGCTATTCCCCTTCCTTCTTGAAAAATATTTTATATTTACTTGAAATTGCATTTCATAGGTTTGCTACCACAAGAGCTTGCCAATCTACATAATCTAGAAAGAATTTACCTCGGAGGAAATAGCTTAATTGGGCCAGTGCCCGCGGTAATGTTCAACCTTACTATGCTAAAAAAGCTTTCAATTCCAGCAAATCGTCTTTCAGGTAATCTTCCACAGAATATCAACTACAGGCTTCCCATTTTAGAGGAACTTGTTTTGTACACAAATTTTTTAGGTGGAGTTATACCAAACTCAATCTCCAATTGTTCTCAACTTGCTGCCTTAGAACTTGCTGAAAACCAATTCAGTGGTTATATTCCCAGCTCTTTTGGAAATTTAAAGCTTCTTCGATGGTTAGGTCTTTCTGCAAACAATTTAAAGAGTGACCCAAAGCTAACATTTATCAACATCTTGTCAAATTGCAAGTACTTGAAATCAATACAATTGGCATACAATCCATTAAATGGCACTCTTCCAGATTCTATGGGGAATCTTTCTAGTACTATTGAATATATATTCATGCCTGGTTGCAACATCAAAGGTAGGATACCAAATGCAATTGGAAATTTAAGTAGCTTGGTGACATTATTTGTTGATGAAAATCAATTGATTGGATCAGTTCCTGATACAATTAAGGATATGCAAAAGCTTCAAGGACTAAGTGTTGAAAGCAACAAATTAAGCAAAATCTTGCTAGATAATTTGTGCGGGTTGAAGGATTTGACTTTCCTATCATTAAGCCAAAATCAGTTTTCAGAGTCAATTCCAGAATGCTTGGGGAATGTTACTTCTTTGAGGACACTTAAATTGGATTCCAATCGATTATACTCTAGCATACCTGCAACTTTGTGGAACCTCAAAGATCTCTTGCAGATGGATCTCTCTTCAAATTCCTTTAGTGGGACTATAGACCTTGAATTGGGAAATTTGAAGGTTGCAATGTATATAAACTTGTCATTCAATCACTTCACAGGTGGCCTTCCTACCACAATTGGAGATTTGGCAAAGAATTTGGTCTGTTGCATATCCCGTGTGTCAATGGATAGGAGTCACTTGCGGTGCTCGACGACACAGAGTCACAGCTCTAAATATTTCAAACATGGGCCTTACTGGCATGTTACCTTCAAATTTGGGGAATCTTTCTTTTCTAGTTTCTCTTGACCTGAGGGGAAACAATTTCCATGGAGAACTACCCAATGAATTAGCCCATTTACGCCGATTGAGATTCCTTAATCTAGGCGACAATTATCTCAGTGGAGAGATTCCATCATGGTTAGCTTCTTTTGCTAAACTTCAATATTTGTACCTTAAAAACAATAATTTTTCTGGTTTTATTCCATCTTCAATTTCTAACATCTCAACTCTAGAGGAATTACAGTTGTCATTCAATTCTTTACAAGGTACCATTCCAAAAGAGATTAGGAATCTTCACAATTTGAAGAAGTTGTTTGTTGAGTATAACCAATTATTTGTTTTGCCATAAGAGATCTTCAATATCTCAACCTTAGAAATGGTTTCACTATTATATAACAATATATCTAGCAATCTTCCTGATAATATGTGCCGCAATCTTCAAAGACTTAGCTTGCTCAACCTGTCAATGAACAAGTTCAATGGTCAGCTACCATCGTCCTTGCCTCTATGTTCTGCGCTTCAAACTCTATCCTTGTCATTCAACAATTTCACTGGAGTCATACCAAAGGGGATTGGGAACTTGACATTAATCGAATTCTTGTACCTGGGACATAACAGTTTTAAAGGTATGATCTTATTTCTTGCCTTTAGGACGAACCAAAAGTGGATGTATCATTCTTCCATTTTTTTTTTTTAATTTATGAATATGCACGTTAGCATAGGGAAAAAAATGACTATGCTTGCTGGTAATGGCTATCGGTTTTTGATTTGGATTAATCACTTTGACGGCCAACAGGGTCAACGTCGGAACAGTTAAAGTAACGAGGGACTAACAACTTAATACTGAACACCATCATCCAAATGCATCCAATGGAAACGCCGATACGCGTTAAAACTGGATACATTTACTTTTTAGTGGGTCAAAAAAAAGCATGAAAAAGGTGTTCGATTTTTGAATACAAATGACAAAATTTAAGTTTTAATTCATCATTTCAATCCGCACTAGATTGTCTCAATAGTTGTGAAGTACCACTTGTTTGTGTCTCTATCTTAGGCGAGACATAAGTAGATATATGTTGAATGGCTTACGTTATATTGTTGGTAATATCTGGGGAAATACAAAAAGTAATTTCGCGTGATATATTTAAATTTTGTTCTTTTCAAAAGGAAAGTAAGGCTACACTAAATATTCCTAGAACTAGGGGCAATTGCATTTTTGTCCTTTATTTTACAAATTTAGGTCCATTATTGGTTAAATTTTCCATTTAATAGGATGCAAAAGTCCCCTATAACCTTTAATGTTAAATGCTTCTTTTCGTTTAATGTTAAATGCTTCTTTTCCTTTATTTTCCTTCTCTTCTTGCAATTTTCCATGCTGCAGCATCCATTTCTCTCCTGTTAATTTCTATATTAGAATAATCTTTGATAAATGATTTTCGCACTTCCCTCTTAGTTTTTCACCCACCCTTCAAATGAAAATTTTGTCTAAATAAATAGTGTCAAAGAATATGAAAGAAGCCATATATCAAGTGTGTGTGAATATCATTTCACTAATTGTTTATCTTTATTTTCACTTATGTCAAGATTGTTAAATAGTGATTAACAAATATGTTCTTATGAAAAATGATTAACGCTAGTAATTGATTGTTGTAAATTTCTATCAAGAAGGCTCTTCCTTGAAAATTTGAAGGGAAAACAAATTAAATTATTTTTCTAAATTTTGTCTTGTTGCGAATATTTTCTTCCTTTCCCTTTTTTTTTTTTTGTTTGAGAGCGAGCAATTAGAGTGAATAAACTCTTGCTTTTTAGTAAATCAGTATGTTACTTATAATTGTTGACATGAACATATCATTTTATTCTGAACTTCGTTTTCATGAGGTTGCTTTGCAGGTGGAATTCCAAAAGAGATTGGTAACTTGAGTATGATTATTGATCTATCCTCTGCATCTGCCAACCTTACAGGTAGTCATGCAGTTTCGAGTTATACAAGATGTCTATTTGATATAACCTCTCAAGAATTTCGCTTCCACTTTTTCCCATACTTTTCTAAAATGAAATTTCTTTTCCTCTTAAATTGAATATCTTGCTTTCTACTTACATGACCCACTATGTTTAGATTGTTAATTTTTTAAAGATTATGATAATACACATTTTCTAATTACCTTTTTTCCATATAAATCACAATAAAAATATTACAATATTATTTTTTCAATAGTATTCTAACAAAATATGTTAGAGTACTTTATTTAACTGTTACAGTATTATTTCTCAAAAAATATTCTAAAAAAATGTTACAGCAAGGTATTATTTTTTTTCCAAGTGATACTGTATTATGTTTTTTAATATTCTAACAAAATGTTATGATATTATTTTTCAATAATATTCTAAAATAGTAATCCAAAGGGAAGTGTTTCATTCACTACAAACAAAAATGGGCTCACATATTTTTGTTGACTAACTGAACGATTAAAATCAGTACGAGTGTGGGGTTAAAATAAGATATTCAAAATTTGGGGCAATAAAGAGTAATAACAAATTCACAAAAATTAATGAGCTTGGAAATTACTCAAAAATTAAATTACGAACAAAAACCGGTTATCGATAGAGCATCGATAAGTGATCTAATGCGTAATGATTTATTTGATCCCCTTTCTGCCTTAGCATCTTCTTCCCCTCCTCTCCTCCCCAACCCAACAAAATCCCTATTCAAAAAGAATTTATATTTGTATGAAATTGCATTTTCACAGGTTCTATACCACAAGAACTTGGCAATCTACATAACCTGGAACACATTAAGCTGGATTATAATAGCTTAATTGGTCAAGTACCAGTGGGGATGTTCAACCTTACCATGCTAAAAGTGCTTTCAATTTCAGCAAATCATGTTTCAGGCAATCTTCCACAAAATATCAATTACAGGCTTCCCAGATTAGAAGGACTTTATCTGCGCACAAATTATTTAGGTGGAGTTATACCAAACTCAATCTCCAATTGTTCTCAACTTGCTACCTTATAACTATCTGGAAATCAATTCATAGGTTATATTCCTAGCTCTTTTGGGAATTTAAGGCTCATTCATTATTTGGGTCTTCATGATAACAATTTAAAGAGTGACCCAAAGCTAACATTTATAACCTTCTTGTCGAATTGCAAGCACTTGAAAACAATAGAAGTGGAAGATAATCCACTAGATGGCATTCTTCCAGCTTCCATAGGGAATCTTTCTAGTTCTATTGAATATATAGACGCGTCTGGTTGCAATATCACAGGCAGGATACCAAGTACAATTGGAAATTTGAGCAGTTTGGTAGAATTAGTTTTAGAGAGAAATCAGTTGATTGGATCAGTTCCTACTGCAATTAAAGATATGCAAATGCTACAAGGATTAAGTTTGGCGACCAACAAATTAAGCAAGATATTGCTAGATAATTTGTGTGGGTTGAAGTACTTGACTTTCCTATCATTAAGCCAAAATCAGTTTTCAGAGTCAATTCCAGATTGCTTGGGGAATGTTACTTCTTTGAGGACACTTGAATTGGATTCCAATAGATTATACTCTGGCATACCTGCAACATTGTGGAACCTCAAAGATCTCTTGCAGATGGATCTTTCTTCAAATTTCTTAAGTGGGACTATAGGCCTTGAATTGGGAAATTTGAAGGTTGCAACATATATAAACTTGTCATTCAATCACTTCATAGGTGGCCTTCCTACCACAATTGGAGATTTGGTGAACTTGCAAGACCTTTCTTTGGCACATAATGAGTTTCATAGATCAATTCCTGGGTCAATTGGTAATATGTTAAGCTTGGAATTCTTGGACTTATCCCGTAACAATTTCTCTGGTTTGATCCCAGCAACATTGGTAAAGCTCCGTTACCTCAGGTACTTCAATGTTTCTTTTAACATTTTAAGTGGTGGAAATTCCTTCTCAAGGCCCCTTCGAAAATTTCACAAGCTTGTCCTTTATTTCTAATGAAGGATTATGTGGAGTTCCTAGGTTCAATGTCCCATCCTGCCCAAAAAATCGAGGGGGAACAAAAGAGAAGCATAGAATGATAATGTTTATTTTGCTAGGTGTGGTAGCAGCTATAGTAAGCTTGGTTCTAGGATTTGTTTGCCTTAGATATTGGAAGGGAAAAAAGTATCCAGGGAAGACTGATTTAGCATCAGTAGTAATACGCGAAAGAATATCTTATTATGAGCTTCGCCAGGCAACTGATGAGTACAATGAGAGCAATCTACTGGGTATAGGAAGTTTTGGATCAGTTTACAAAGGTACCCTTGGTGATGGGAGGATTGTGGCGATTAAAGTGTTTAATTTGCAGCTTGAAGGAGCATTCAAAAGTTTCGATGTAGAATGTGAAGTATTGCGCAATCTCCGTCATCGAAATCTAACAACTGTCATTACTAGCTGCTCTAATGATGATTTTAAGGCATCAGTGCTTGAGTTTATGGCTAATGGAAGTCTTGAGAAGTGGTTGTATTCTCACAACTATTTTTTGGATGTTATGCAAAGGTTGAACATAATGATAGATGTAGCATTTGCCTTGCAATATCTCCACTATGGTTATTCAACACCAATAATTCACTGTGATTTGAAGCCCAGCAATGTCTTAATTGATCAAAATATGGTAGCTCATGTAAGTGATTTTGGTATTGCCAAGCTGATGGAACCTGAAGTTAGCAATACATATACCCAAACAATGGCAACACTGGGTTATATGGCACCAGGTGAATCTTCTTTTTTTTTTTTTTTTACGTAGTTTAAATGTTGATTTTGACATCCTTCATTCAAAATTACCAAACAAAGCTTAAAATTTTTTGCAGAGTATGGTTCAACTGGATTTCTATCAACAAAATGTGATCTTTATAGTTATGGAATTATGTTGATGGAAGTCTTTACAAGAACAAGGCCCAATGATGCAACACTCGGTGAAAATTTGAGTTTGAAGAGTTGGGTGAGTAATTCTTTAACTAGATCATTAGAACTAGTTATAGATCCTAATTTATTGAAAGCAGATGAAGAATACTTCGAGGAAAAGCTCGAGTGTCTGTCAACAATTATGGAAGTGGCTCTGAATTGCTCAAAAGAAACTCCAAGCGAGAGGTGTAATATCAAGGACATTCTTGTGGCTTTGGAAAAGATTAAACGCCAAATGCTATCATATAATTGAGGAAGATCTTTCTAAGCTTATTCTGTTTAAAGAATGAGCCAAATCCATCTTGTGTTGAGAAAGATGCTTCATTGCATGTTTTTCAAATTATCATCCTAGGGCCTAGTACGATTGTCATTGTATTAGATTGGTATAATTGATGTAATTGTTATATTATATATAGTGTACCAATACACAAAGTTGCTATATTTTCACAAATACTCAATCATTTGCGCACATACCGTGAATCTACACTAAAAAATGAGACAATTAAAATAATATAAGGTCGCCAGCAAGTATACACAAAATCCATCAATGACATTTTCCATGTTCAGCCCATCTCTTGGTGGACTACTGGCGGATTTGGGCTTTTCTAACTTTTTTGTGGACTGCCGGTGGATTTGGGCTAGCAGGTCCATCGCCCAAATACAGAAGGCCAACAAAATGGTTCAACTTTTGTACATATCTCATGTTTAATCGGGAAGAGAGGCTTCACAATTTCCATTTGTCACAATTTGATAGTTATGATTTATTGTGACAAAATGAATGGATGAGATCTTGTCATTTGAATCAAATTTGAAGCAAAAAAACAACAAAAACGAAATAGTTTTGGAGGGAAAATCGATTACATCGAAATGCTAAATATTTACACCAAAATGGTGAGAAGTTACATCACCTCCAACTTGTGAGGAATGGCCAAAGGCCAAATTGTGAGTCCACGTACCTGTTTAATTGGGTCGTTTGACGCAATTGATTGGCCTAATTTACATGCGTTTTTATATTGATCGATTTTGTCTTGTATCCAATGTCCAAACACTTTGCTATTAAGTTCAAATTTTTCCCACCGACTGAAAATTGACATAAAATTCGCAAAATTTTGGAAGCCAGCTATCTAGTAAGGAAAAGAAATAAAATGCTTAATTTATGGTTTTAGGATTTATGGTTTTAACTAGATTAAGAAAATAGTGGTAATTCTGACTTTTTGTTTGTTAAGGAAAATTACGATTAAGTTTTTATTTGTTAAAAAAATTTTAGATTTTTATTTTTTAGTAAGTTAAGAAAATATGGGACTTTTTTAAAATTAAGTTAAATTAGTATTAATTTAAACGAATACTTTTTTATTAAGTTCAGATAATATAGGCCTCTTTTGAAATTAAGTTAAGTTAGCATTTAATCCAAAGGTAACAGATTATTTTAGGCGTTTATAACATTGAATATTTCCTATGCATCTTAAAACATAGAGGACAATAAGAAAAACTCAAACCGAATAGGTAAAGCATCCACGATATCACTTTTTGTTTCCCTTTTTTTTAATTTTTTTTTCTCAAACAACGGCAATTTAATTATATATATGCTTTGAAAGTCTTACAAAGACCTATACAAGTAAGCTAACTAACCTTTACATATCATGAATTTGGAAAATCCAAGATGGGAAGGAAGTCTTCCATTCAACATCATGTAAAAGATCCAACGCAAAAGTTGCTATTCTATTACTGACAATATTTTCTTTTTTGCCAACAAGTTTGAAAGAGCAAGAGTGAAACAAGGATTTTAAGGAAAAAATGTCTTCTATGATAACTGCAGCATTGACCTCATTTGAACAACCTCTATTGATTTTATCTATTAAGCTTTGGTGGTTGCTGTAAATCTTGATCCTGTTCCATCCTTCCTTCTGTGCTTTAAGTAGTGCAAATCTAATGGCCTCAGCCTCGGCTAATGTATCAGCACCCACTCTAGCCTCCGGTAGGGCCCACACCACCTTCACATTAGCTGGACCACCTTGTGCCACAATGCCAAAACCCACCCTTTTTTGCATGAGTTCTTAGCTGCAGCTACATTAATGACCACTGCATGAGTTACTGGATCACTCCTCCAACTGTCCTCTTCAATTCTTGCTTCATGCCTACTCTGACTATCTTGTCTTTCGTGTACCAACTCAAACTCCTCCCATTCTGCTAGCGCCTTGCGAATCACCTGCAGGTGATGCAGTTTTTCCTGCTGAAATTGCCACAAGTTCCTCATCTTCCATATATGCCAAAGCAAAAAACATGTGAGCTGGATGTGTCTTTTCCTTTCAACGCTCTTTGCAGCTCCCATCAATTTTTTTTTTATTTTTTTGGCATATGAGTTTTTGTTTCTAAACTTTATACTTAACATGGCATCCAGTTCTATGTAATATGAGGCGGCATGGTCCTTCGCAATTATTATGATTGACAATCATTGATCCTTATAATACGTATTTAGCATTTCACATCACCCATTAGCATTTGTATTTAAATTATGATTGAGGATTTGGTTTTACAAATCCGGAGTTACAATCAACAATTACGAGACAAGACTATTACAACGCCGGCCATAATCACTTCGATTGAAACTCACTTGTTTGTCCACCAACAATCGACTATTTGTCAGCAACCACTGCCCGTGTAAACACGTGCTACATTCAACCAGCAAGTGTCGTGCACTTCACGCTCCAGCATTGCACGTCTCCATCACTGCTCATGTCAGGCAAACACAATGCTTAGTCAGCTATCAAATTAGCGCCAGCTCAGCACCAGTCTAATCCAAATTAGCATCCGCTCAGCACCACGTCTGAGACGATTTAACGCCAGCTCAATTATGTCAGCTTCAAATAGGCGCCACGTCAGAGCCAAATCAACGCCATGTTAGAGCCGCGTTAGCTAGCATCATCATAACACGTTAGTATCATCAACGTAACGGTGTGAATTTTCCTACGAACCAAAACTTGTTTTTTAAGGAAAAAATTAATGTTGGTTTAGGTTTCCTCACCCCTTCCCCAGTAGACCTTGTGTCGAAAATTCAAAAAAAAAAAACTTGTTTTTTAAGGAAAAAATTAACGTTGGTAATGCCACGTCATTACCTACGAGACCCCACATCAGCGGCACGCATACACCGTGTCACTGCCAAGATCCAAGACCAGTTCAACCGATTAGTAAGATTTTTTTACTGGTTTGATCATTTTTTGACGGTTAGACCAGTTCCCAAGGTTTTTTTAGCATGCTAAATTCAATTATTGCCGCAATCTCCTCAAATTATGTTTCTAGATAGCACTTTTGTGGTTTCTTTTTTCATTATTGACAAGTTTTTCTTTATTATATCTTCAAATCCAACTTTGGATGTCACTAGCCAACAAATATTGTTTTTTAGTCTTATATCCAGACTCTAGTTGATTTCTAACTTACCACCTAAGTCTAGGGGTGTTAATGTAAATAGTGTAATTAGGTAGTTACCATGTTAGTTAGGTAATATTCATACTAGGAAGTTATCGAATTAGTTAATTACCATGTTTGTTAGTTACTAGTTATCATATTTGTAAGGTTAATTAAATCTACCTTCCTTGTGGTTTGACCAAATTACCAAACAAACCCTGTAGTTTGACCAAATTACAATCTAACAATTTGAATTACCAAACTTTTATCAAATACCCCCCTAAAGTCACAAAAGTTTACCAAATGCCCCCTTCTGTTAAATTTTGCTGGTAATTATGCTGCCATCATCTAAATATTTGACCTGAAATTCCAATAATACCCTTTTCTCAAATTGTATTAATTACATTTACTTCCCTTGAGGTTTGTCCAAATTATAAAACGACCCCAACGACCCCAACGACTTTATTTTAATTTCATAATGCCAATAATATTTTTTGTGAAATTCTCAATATACTCAATAATCACTTATCCTTTCTTCTCACAAGCTAAAATTAAAGCAACAAAAATTTTAATTATATACTTATAGGCACTAATCAAAGTAATAAAAATTTTATTTATATAGTATTACTAGCAATGTAATTTCGGCTGTTATTAACAAATACTAGACATGAACAACAATTTTTATGTATATTTACATGTCACCAAATTCTATTTCTTAACTACAATAAATTTCTAACAAATTTCATAAAATATACTCTAATTCTACTTTTGTGCAACCATAAATTATTAATACAATCAGTAATTGTTAAATGTTGAAGTAAAATTTCTTGAAAGAATTTTGGAGACTAAAACAAAATCTTCACTTTAAATTGATGATAAAGGTTTTTCTTAATTCGAAATATAATTTATTTTTATATATAAATCAAAATAAACCTTCTTACACTATATCCAATACTCTATCTAAATTTTATTAATATTTTTCCTTTAGCATTTTTAGTGATTGCACCTAGTTATCTAATTTATTTATATTTTAGATGATTATAGAGGGTTTTTGATAATCATATATATTTTATAGGATTGGATTAATTTTGCCAAACTACAGGAGTCATTTTGTAATTTGGACAAACCTCAAGGGTGATAAATGTATTATAAACCCAGGTTATTTTGGTCATTTTACCATTCAAGTTAACAACTTAATGGCAGGGTGAATGTTTGGTCAGTCAAAGGGTTATAATGTAATTTGGTCAAACCACAAGGTTCGTTTGGTAATTTGGCCGAACCACAAAGGAGGTAAATGTAATTAACCTTATTTGTAATTACCACAAGTAAATATAGAGACTTAATCTTGTAAAAATATAGTTCAATATGCAAATTTTTATCACCTTGCAAGTTGCAAAAGTACATCAGTGTATCTTTTTGATTAGGCATCCAATAATAAATATTTTTAGGTACATCAAATATTTACAGGTGTCAAAAACTTTTTTTAGACCATCTAAAAAGGATATTTATTGTTTCATCCATAGCCCGACATAAAAAATAATGCATTGCCAATCTCTTTTTTGTTAACTTTCTAAAAAGAAAGAACTAAGAGGAGAAAGGATGCATATAATGACATTCGAAGAACAATTTGCATTATAACACCCAGAGCTACGAACGAGTTGAGTAGTTTGCGAACAAATCTGTACTTAGTTTATATAAACTAGTGTTTGTCTCGTTCATTTGATTAAATGAACTGAGTTTGAATACAAAATAAAGCTCGATTGTTAAACGAGTGAACATGAATCTTATTCATGAATAATGAGTTATAAATAGCATTTAATTTTTTAATTATCATTTTCACTTCTCTTAGTAATGAGTCTACGTGTTTGATATAATTTCCTTCATAGTGGCATATTCCTTGCATTTATGCTTTAGGTTTTTTCATTATTTAATTTAAATAAAAATAAGCTAAAATTTTTATTTTTCTGATTTATATTTGAGTTCGAATTAAAACTTTAGCTTTTGTCAAACGAGTCGAGCTCAAAAATAATTTTAACATGTTTAATAAATTACTTGAGCTTGAATGAGCTCTAAAATAGTAAACGAGCTGAGTTCAAATAAGATATTGAGCTTGTTTACGACTCTAGTTACACTTTATATTAAAAGCGTTATAAAAGTGCAATATGTGACCGTTGATCAGAGAATCATTTGAATTTATTATTTGTATAATTGCTCATGCCATACATATATTATAGCTTTCTTTACGTGACTGTAATGGAGTCTTAATCCCGGTAGAAGAACTCCCTTTGTGTTTTTCTGAGATTTAATCATCCAAATCTAAATGCATGCTATTTTTCAGCTCCTTTGAATTAATATTTTGAAAAAAAAAAAAGATCTTTTCAAGATTCAAAGTAAATATACTTTTTATCTTGAAAAAAATCAACTAATAATTATTTTGAAATATAATTGGTAAACCATAGACCGCATATGGGGGCATCAACTGGAAAAGTAAAGCCGAACGGAAGATTTAGGTTCTTGATCTTGAGAAATTCCAGTCATTTGTCTCGAACCAGAGATGTACTGGTCTTTAGACACTAAAAACTTTTTAAACACTTTTTGATTGCAATCACTATTAATTGAATTATTAATTATGATGTCCTAATGCATGTACTGGCCTTTATTTATTTATTTTTTCTTTTAGGTGTATTGTCTTATACTAGGGGAATGATATTTATAACCATGAAAAGCTTCTTGCATATCTTTGCTCCAAATTTTGTCTATTATATATGTTTGTCTTTTTCGTCTAAAAAAAGTTCAAAAAGTACAAAAATATTATTCGTCTTTAAATCATAACATGAAATCCTAGCACTATTTTTGGTTTGTTAATTTTCTAATGTTTAAAAAACGATTAGATTATGACAAATTTTTCTTCAGTTCATTTTTTTAGATTAAAAGAATTATGTTAATGATCTTTATCAAAAAAATTAAGAAAAATTATCTCAAAAAAATTAGAAACTCCTGTATTATCCACTGAGTTGAACAGACGTGATTTATCAATCATGCTAATTAGCAGCACCTTGCCTGAATGATCATAAATTATACTATATCTTTTAACGAAGAGAAAAGGCATCTCTTCTCCGGAATGATACTACTAAACTTTATACATGGAGAGATCGATAACAAAGATTACAGCCCACATTTTCATTTTCATAATATGAATCAAGAATGCATGATTGGACAAGATGAATAATACACTGAGTCCAACTCCATAATTACGACAGGAAGATTCAATCTTTTACCAATTTACGTTCCAAAAAAAAGCCAAAAAAAAAAGAGCAAAAACTACAAAAAAGAACATGTACAATGACGTAAAACAAATGGAAATGCGGTCAGTTAAAAATTTACTTGTGACTAAAAAATTGAAAAGCACTAATTTGGTTTTTGTCCGTTGTTTGTAAGGCCTCAAAAGAGAAGCTTGATCGAACCAGGATTGATTGAACGATGGGAATGAACCCGATTTTTTTCTTTCATTTTTCTCGATTATCGAGGCTCAAGGACCAGGAAATGATTATGACTCTGGATTCTTAAAATACGTAAAAGAAGACATTGGTGGCTTTTGGAGTTGTAAATAACGAGACATGATCTATTTGTTAAATTTTCTTGTTTTTTCTTTTGAAATCTGCAAAATATACATTAAAAATTAATTTAATTAATCCTGTGAGAGGCAAGGAGCCTCGAGTTTAAACTTTTGCGAACTAAACATTTCGGTTTGATCAGCTGTCACGATCGTAAAATAAATCATTTAACTGCTTTTGACGTAAGTTGCAATGCCACCTCTGACAAAGTTGCCATTCACTATAAAAATAGGTAATATATATACACACACACACATTTGAAGTCTTTCAACTTCTTGACATTAGCCTCTAACTTTTGAACATTTTGTTTAGTACATACACGTGTACATACACTTGTACACACACGTGTATGTGTACACATACACAAACAATGTACATGTGTATGCATACACACACACACATGTAAGTATGTACACA
>JAMWEH010002742.1:0-16330 GCA_024721245.1 Mitragyna speciosa | reverse complement strand
GGACTACTAAGAGATGGGAAAGGTAAATTTTTGTTTGGCTTCTCATGCTATTTTGGTTTTGGGTCCAGTTTAGAAGCTGAAATGAAGGCTTTGCTTCATGGTATTTGTTTATGCCTTGACAATGGTTTCGAAACATTTCACTTGGAATCGGACTCTCTTCCTTTGGTACATATATTGACTTGTGTGATTTCTTGTCCATGGCTTTTGCGTCAATGGTTTGAGGAAATAAAAAAAATTTCAAGTGCATTTTACTTCTATTACACATTGCTACAGAGAAATGAATCAACCAGCAGATGTTTTATCTAACGAGGGATTAAAGTACCAGAAGAATAATGTGTACAGGAATTTCTCAATTCTTCCCAAGGAAGCTCGTGGTGCCTTAAGACTAGATTTGTTAGGTTTTCCTTCTTTTCGATTCCACTAAGGTTTTCTTTCATGTAGAACATTTTCATGTAAGGGAGTAAGTACTCCTCATTTCATTATCGTTGACTTTGATTTTTTCTTTTATTGTTTATTTTCGAGTATTAATTTTTTCTTTCTTGTAGTTTCTGTGGTAAGGTTTATGTTCCCCTCTTTTTATTTAAATATTAATAAAATTTAGGAGTGGCGTCTCTCCCGTGTACGGGGTTTTTGCCAAAAAAAAAACAAAGGCTTTAGTGTTTTTTTTTTTCTTTTTTCCCCAACATGAGCTCTTATTATGCAAGCTAATTTTGTCCTCCAAGAAATTGGTAAAAAATGATTAAATTACCCATAGTAATAAATCTTAATTTACCCTAAAAAATTATTTTTGACATACAAAAAAAAACGAAATTAATAAAAAAATGACAATGAATTCTTAAATTCACCAAAAAATTTAAAAATATATTTCAAAATCTAAAAAATAAAGATTAGAGCTTAAAATTTGTCAAAAATGCGTTCGGAGTGTAAAATGAGTATTTTGCTCCTGTAATGACAAAATAAGCAGAAAAATAACTATTGGTCTCGAAAATTTTTTAAAAATTAAAAATAAGCTTAAAATCCTAGAAATAAATTTAGGACTAAAAAATTGATGAAAAATGCGTTCAGAGTATCCAATGACTATTTTACCTCTGAACACGGTATTTGCAGAAAAATAGCAATCATTTTCGAAAATATTTAAAAAATTTTAAAAATGCTTAAAAATCTAAAAAAAAAATTTGGGACTAAAAAATAAGTGAAAATGGTATTTACGAGGTGAAATGATCGTTTTGCCCTTGCACTGACGAAATGTACAGAATAACATCAATTAAATCCAAAAAAATCAGAAAATTTCATAAACATGTATAAAAATACAGAAACGTACATTTAGAATTCCAAAACTAATGAAAAATATTTACAACTAAAAATTATTATTTTGCCCCCAAAATTGTTAATTTTGTCCCTTTTGCCGGAAAATCAGATTTTGACCCCCCCACAAAAAATGAAAAAATTGCCCCATTGCCGGAAAAGGTGAATGGTGTATCAAAATTTGGTGTCTACAAGTAGAAGCCCTAAGAGCCAAATATTTATTTATTTTTATACAACCATTCATCATTAGAGAATTTGAGATGAAAAGACTCAAAGTAAGAAGCCCTAAGAGCTTAAAATTTGTCAAAAATGCGTTCGGAGTGTAAAATGATTTTTTTGCTCCTGTAATGACAAAATAAGTAGAAAAATAACTATTGGCCTTGAAAATTTTTTAAAAATTAAAAATAAGCTTAAAAGCCTAGAAAATAAATTTAGGACTAAAAAATTGATAAAAAATGCATTTAGAGTACACAATGACTATTTTACTCCTGAATGCGGTATTTACAGAAAAATAGCAATCGTTTTCGAAAAAATTTTAAAAATTTAAAAAATGCTTAAAAACCTAAAGCAAATTTGGGACTAAAAAATAAATGAAAACGGTATTCACGAGGCGAAATAATCGTTTTGCCCTTGCACTGACGAAATGTACAAAATAACATCAATTAAACCCGAAAAAATCACAAAATTTCAGAAACATGTATAAAAATACAGAAATGTACATTTAAAATTTCAAAACTAATGAAAAATATTTACAACTAAAAATTATTATTTTGCCCCAAAAATTGTTAATTTTGTCCCTTTTGTCAGAAAATCATATTTTGACCCCCCCCAAAAATGAAAAAATAGCCCCATTGCCAGAAAAGATGAATGGTGTATCAAAATTTGATGTCTACAAGTAGAAGCCCTATGAGCCAAATATTTATTTATTTTTATACAACCATTCATCATTTGAGAATTTGAGATGAAAAGACTCAAAGTAAGAACACGTGAAAGAGGGATTTTCAGCTGCATTGCCTATGATAGGAATCTTATAGTACTTAAACACACCGGTTAGAAATTTGCCAAAAGACATATTTCTTTGAGTATCAAAAATGCAATTTAGAATGCATTCATTCGTAAGAAATCCAAAATTAATAGGAATTTCTTTCAAAATGCAGTAGAAAAGATATAACTTCATTTTATTTGGTTCACCTTCGACCAAATGTAGGAGTCAACAGATTACAAACAACTGCAAATAAGATCCTATGAACTGGATCTAAGGATGAAGGCTTAGCATTAGCAATAGAACTAGATGAAACTTTAAAAAATGATTGAATCTCATCAAAGTTAAGTTGGTGCTCAGAAGTAGCTCATGAAGAAAATGAGAAAAATCTTGAAACGTGGGGATCTTCTTTGCACTTGCATTGAAAGATGTAATTGAGAATTTTAGGATAGAAAATAATGTCAAAACCATTGATTCTAGAAACAATTGAATTATCAAACTCTCTTTTTCTAAGATTAGCAAAAAACCTAAATAATCGTCTTAGGATATGATAACTCATTAAAATATAACAACTTTTCCCAATGTAGTTTTGCAAACTTATCATAGATTAAATCCAACTTCATTCTTCTTAGTTTGGATTCTAAACAACAGCGCTGAAGTAAAACATTTTTCTGAACAAAAATTAAATATCTTTCTCTAGCATCTGTGTCTGTGAATTGTGGGTGAATGGTTCCCAACTCGGTTTGCATCAAACGGGGATCAAAATGTGACTCTCATGATTTCCTTTTCCTTTTATCTCTACTCCCACTTGCACCACCACTAGAACCACCTCTAGTCCTTATAGCTTGAAAGAAAACAATGAAATTTGAAGTAAGAAACTGTGAGGTCCACCCAAAATACAAACGGCCCTCAAGAAACATGAAGCCACCTACTCTTAAGAGTAAAAACTAAGCTTTTGGGATAAGAAGAATCTAACATCCATCAACTAATGGTAATGGAGAATGCTTTTTTAAAGAAAAAGATGGGGTCAGATTGCAACCAAAAGCACGAGAATGAAAGAAAATATTTTGACAAAAAAAAAAGACTTTGCAAATTAACAGAGAATTTTTGTTAAACAAATGAGAAACGTGCATTAACAATACGTGGGTAAGATGTTTATAGGCAGAAGTTTGAACTTACCCAGTTGAATTTGATGATCCGTTGAAAGAAATTTGAGTTTAACTAAAAGAAAGAAAAATGAGTTTTGAAGAAAATGATGTTCTAGAACATCTTTACACTTGAAAAAGACATGTTTAGTCAATTGAATGATGCTTTTGGTGTCCAATTTTGCATTTGAACCAACCTTGGGTTCTAGAATATGAAACGTTCAGCCTTCCAAATTGAAGAAAGATGATCGAATGATAGTTTGTTCTCAAATTTTTGAAAATCACTTCGAGTGCCCGAAACATCATTTTGGTCGTCTAAAGAGTTTAATATTTGAAAAACAAAAGGTGTTCGAACATCCATAAACCTATTTCATTCGTTCGAAAGGATGAAATTCTAGAATAAGAAAAAACTACAATCGGTCATCCAAACCACAGTTTAGGCCGGCCAATCAACACATAGAATTCCCAATTTTGATCGCAGAAATTCAAAGCGTTCAAGTGGTAAAGCTTTTGTGAAAATGTTAGCCAACTGATCACTTGTACACACATAATCAACACTAATCTCACCCTTTTGAACTAAAGCTCTAACAAAATGATGCTTGATATCCATATGCTTGGTTCTAGAGTATTGAATGGGAGATTCAATCAAGCCGATGGTACCAGTGTTATCACACTTAATAGGCACACTTTTGAAATGCAAACCAAAATCTGAAAGTTTGCGCTTCATCCATAACAATTGTGCATAACAAGCACCCACAACTACATCCTCAGCTTTTGCCATAGACAAAGATATAAATCCTTATTTCTTGCTAAAGCATGATACTAAGCATTTTCCTAAAAGATGACAAGTTCCATTAGTTTTCTTTAGTTTTTAGGTTAATTTTTATAGAATTTTTCAGTCAGTTTATTGATTATTTGTTAAGTTTTCTTTACTTAGAGTCCATGAGTGTAATTATTACTCATTTGGTTATTTTTGGCGTATTTGGTAGGTTTTAACCTGTATATGGATAAATTGGGGTCAACATGGTGAATACTATATGCTATACACTATCAGATTCAAGATTGACCCTCCAAGTAGAGTGTTGAATTATCTTAAGTGGAGATTTGAAGGTGAAAGTAGCAATCTGACCAAGGCTGCAAGTAAGGCTACTTCACGGCCTGCACCGTGGCCAAGGTCAGAATGTTTGTCCAAGAAGAGAATTAAAGAATCCAAGTTTTGACTGAGATTGTGCCACGGGTTGCACTGCAGCTGAGGTCAGAATGGTGATTCTAAAGAAGTGAATGGGAAATGAGCTTCTAACCGAAGCTGCAGGCAAGGCTGCGCCATGGCCTGCTCCGCTGCTAAGGTTAGAAGGTTTGCATGAACAACAACCAAAGGGAGAAACTTTCTAATGGAGGCCACGGGTAAGGCCGCGGCACAGCCTAGCTACAGACAACTGCGATTTGATGCGTTTTTGACGAAATTCGAGGGTTTTTAAAGAGATGTCAATTGGTAATTGGAGAAAAAAAGGGGAAGAGACTTCTAGGCATTAGAGAAGAGAACAAGAGGAAGAAAAACAACCCGAGAGGTGAAGATTTCTTCACTTCAATCTTACTTCAATCTTTGAAGAACCAAGAATGAACACAAGCAAAGGCTTGAAGTGGACGAATTTCAGCAAGAAAGAAATAGAAGCTTTTATGTCAACACTCGAGGATTCAAGGCATTCATTAGAATGTGTTTTATTAATCTTTCTTTGTTGATTGTTAAAATTTCTTATTTTGGTATGAACTAATTGTTTAGGAACCTAGATGGGTTGAACCCCAATTTATTTGTTTTAGATTGATTTCATTTTGGTCAATAAAAATTACACGTTTACTTAGATTAATAATCATAGCAGCAGGATTAGAAGAAGAGAAAAAAGAAAAGCTACTTCAAGTATTGAAGGAGCAAAAAGGGGCTATAGCATGGAAAATATAAGATATCAAGAGCATCAACCCCTCCTTCTGCACTCATAAGATACTTTTGAAAGATGATTTCAAACCGATAGTGCAATTCCAAAGGAGTCTATACCCCAACATGAAGGATGTGGTGAAGGCAGAGGTAATTGAACTGCTCGATGCAAGAGTAATTTATCCTATATTTTACAACTCTTGGGTGTGCCCTATGTTGGTAGTACCCAAAAAAGGAGGCATTACGATAGTACCAAATGAGAAGAATGCGCTCATTCCAATGAAGAACGTCACTAGATGGAGAGTCTGCATAGACTACATGAAGTTGAAAATTGCTACCTATAAGGATCACTTCTCGTTACCTTTCATTAACTAGATGTTGGAGCGATTATCCGGGCATGAATGTTATTGCTTCTTGGATGGACCAAGAGAAGATGAAGAGAAGATGACCTTCAGCTGCTCATGTGGTATGTTTGCATATCATAGGATACCCTTTGGGCTTTGCAATGCACTGTCAACTTTTCAAAGATGGATGGTAGCTATATTAGACGACTTAGTTGAGGACATCATGGAGGTATTTATTGATCATTTTTTTTTATTTTGGTGATTCCTTTAACTTGTGTCTCACTAATTTAGATAGGGTACTTAAAAGGTGTGAGGAAACCAATCTAGTGCTAAATTGAAAAAATGCCATTTCATGATTCAAGAAGGCATAGTAGGTCACAAAATTTCAAAAAGAGGCATTGAAATAGATAGAGCAAAAATAGAGACCATAGAGAAATTATCTCCACCTACTTTAGTTAAGGCAATTAGGTGCTTTTTTGGGCATGCTGGATTTTATAGAAGATTTATAAAAGATTTCTCCATGATAACTAGGCCTTTAACAAAATTGCTTGAAATGGATGTTGTTTTTAATTTTGATAATGATTGCTTGAATGCCTTGTATTTTGAAAGAAAATTTGACCCACTCCCCAATTATGGTAGCACCTGATTGGTCTTTGCCTTTTGAACTCATGTGCGATACTAGTGATTTTGCAGTGGAAGGAGTACTTGGATAGTAAAAGAATAGGAATTTATGCAAGCAAAACTCTGACGGATGCCCAGCAAAATTACACAACAACAGAGAAAAGGTTGCTTGCGATATTTTTCACTTTTGATAAATTTGGATGTTATCTCATTATGTCTAAAGTTATTGTATACACTAATCATTCTGCACTTAGGTATCTTTTGAGTAAAAATGATGCTAAACCCAGACTAATCAAATGGATGTTATTGCTACAGGAGTTTGATAATGAAATCAAGGACAAGAATGGAGCAGAAAACCTGGCAGCAGATTACCTTTCTTATCTCAAGAATGACCAAGAGGGAGGCCCACACGAGAGAGAAATTAATGATGAATTTCCTGATGAGTGACGATATGCATTTGCTTCTTCTTATTTTTGTGCTCCGTATTTTGTACACATAGCTAACTATTTAGCTTCATTGGTTTTTCCCTAAGGAGATGACTCGTCAGAAGAAGAAGAAATTCTTCTCTGAGTTGAGACATTACCTATGAGATGACCTATATTTGTTTTGAATATGTGCACATCACATCATATGAAGGTGCGTGGACTACCCTTTGACGGAGGACATCTTAGATCATTGTCACCAGGGGCCTACTGGTGGTCATTAACAAGCTAATGGGATAGCAAGAGAGATTCTTGAGATAGGTTTTTACTGGCCTACACTATTTAAAGATGCAAGGAGGTATGTTGAGAAGTGTGATAAGTGCCAAAGAATAAGTAACCTCTCCCGCATGGATGAAATGCCCTAGTCTAATATTCTTGCATGTGAAAATTTCGACATGTAGATGATAGATATTATGGGGCCTTTTTTGGTATCCTTTGGAAATAAATACATTCTGTTCACGGATGACTATGTCTCTAAGTGGGCGGGGCTCAAACATTGCCTACAAATGACGCTAGGGTGGTGGTGAAATTCTTAAGAAAATTGTTCACACAATTTGGCACACCTAGGGCAATAATCAGTGATAGCGGCACTCACTTTTGTAACCAACAATTTGAGAAAGTGCTCAATAAGTTTGTTGTGACTCACAAAATGGCTACCCTGTATCACTCTCAGAGTAGTGGTCAAGTTGAAGTAACAAATAGAGAGTTAAAAAGGATACTAGAAAAAATGGTTGAGCATGCTAGAAGGGACTAGTCTATTAACCTAGATGATGCATTGTTGGCCCTATAGGAAATACTCATTATAGGTTTGTATATGGAAAATCTTGTCACTTACCTGTGAAGTTAGAGCATAAAGCATATTGGGCCATTAAGAGCCTCAACTTTGATCTAAATTGTGCATGTGAGAAAACGAAGCTTTAGCTGAATGAACTTGACAAATGGCACTATGAAGCTTAAGAAAACACAAGAATTTATAAGGAGAAGATGAAGGTAGTGCATGACCGGAACATCAAGCAACCGAAGGAGTTTAAGCACGGAGATCAAGTCCAACTCTTCAATTCTAGGTTTTGCCTCTTTCCAAGTAAACTCAAGTCTAGGTGGTTTGGGCCTTTTATTGTTAACCAAGTTTTGCCTTATGGTGTTGTAGAGATCACACACAAGGAAAAGGGAATGTTCAAGGTTAACCGGCATTGACTCAAGTTCTACAGCAATGGTGACTTTGATGATCAAGTGAAGGAGGTTCATTGCTTCTATGACCCCAGCTTGTGAGCAATTGGAAGACATCGAGCTAACGACGTTAAACAAAGCGCTGGTTGGAAGGCAACTCAACATCTGAATTGTATTTCTTTTTGATAATTGAAAATTTTTTATTTTATTTAAATTAGTTTAATATAAGTTCTTTAATTGGTTATTTGTTGAGTATTTTACAAGTTCAATGACGAAGGAAATGCTTAAATGATTGGATGAGCAAATGAGTCATCATATATAAGGGGGTTTAGTTTTATTTGCTTGATTTATGCTTTTTATAGTGATTACAGCTAGGTTCCCTTGCTTTATGCACAGAAGTTGGGTTAAAACTGGAGTTAAAGTGTTAGGTTTGAGTTTAAAGTTTGATTTTGGAGAAAAAGCAGAGAAAAATTGTTGCGTCCTAAAAATCGTAAGTGAAGGTACTAGTGGGGTCGTTAACTGTCGCATCCCAAAAAGATGGTCTAGTCTCGATGACCATTTTCGAAAATACAGGTTTTGGAAAAACCGTGCGTGTGTGAGAAAAATTGAATTTTAGCGAAAAAAATGTATTTTAAAGAAAATGGTATTTTAAAAGAAAACAAAGCCGGGACTAAAAGTGCGACAGTTTTGGCCAAATGATTTTTGAAAAAGGGTTTTATTTTATTTTAAAAAAATGGAGTCGCCACTTGGTACTGAGTTAGGGTGTACCAAGTCACCCGTAAAATCGTTTAACAAAACAAAAAATAAAAATTTTAGAAAAATGTTTTAAAAACCCTTTTTCGACTTCGGTCTACGAAAAACGAGAGAAAAAGGTCGGGAGTCACATTTGAAGAAAGGGAAGGCAAAGGCTTGCGCCTAAGGCACCCTTTCAACCTAGCCGAGGCTAGTTGCGAGGTTTAATCAAATTTTCCTAAATTAACCCTAAGATTCTATCGCATTTGGATGTATCTAAATGAATGCAAATCCTAAGTCTAAATGTGAATATCGGGAGGGTCGAAATGTTCCAGTCGAGGCTTGGTCGGAATTATCGCATTAATTGCGAAACCCGAGTCGAGACCTCGAGGGAGTCACGAGTGTCTATGCAAAATGAAATGCAAAAAGAAAAGAAAATAATAATATATAATAAGTGAAGAAAGAAAGGTGGTATGCAACATGACGGGTACGGGGGACTAATAACTCGTGACTGAATGTTTCTACTCACGGAGAGGGGAACGGCATGTACGCCACCGCTTCCCACGTGAGTAGACGACTATTTCTAGTCAAATCACACAAATGTCCTAATTTCTAAGTGAGATGCAACCTAAATGTCATGCATTTGAAGATGTAGTCAAAATAATAATAATAAATAATAGTAATAATAATAAAAATCATGCAAAATGGAAAGAAAACTAAAAGTGTGTGAAGTGGATGTAAAATGCACACGAAGTGTCACCTAATACTAAAATGTCCTAAGGGTCTAGCGTTGGACTAGCCCGTTCTAAAAAAATCCACTAGCGTTGGACTAGCGGGAAAAGAATGAAGCCACAACTAGCGTTGGACTAGTGTGGTGACGGAATACCATAAATCATGAATTAAATATTAAAGCATGAATTAAAAGCAAATTAAACATATAAAGACACATAAAGATCACAGTAGGAGCACATAACACATAAGCATAATATTCTAGATGCAAAAATCCTAAGGAAAGCGGTAAAAGAAATAAACACGTAAGCACGCAAAAGCAAATAAACCCTAACTATTACACTCGGGAGGCTTGATTTACAATTTAAGGGGGAAATTAAAAATGCCCTATCTATTACACTTTCTATCTAATTACACAATTTTTACTAAAATATGATAAAAATAATCTAAACTATTACATTGACTAGCTAAATACAAAAATATTACATTTTTATCAAAATAATAATAAAGAAATAATAAGATTTAAAATGAAATCGCGTGAAAGAAATAAATACGCAAAGAGCATGCCAAATAGGAAATATGTGAATAAAATACATAAAAATCACGTAAGGCACATTAGGAGCACATAAAAGAGAGATTAATGAGGAATAGAGATACCTCTTAAAGACCCAGTACTAATGCTAAAATCATGAGCAAACGCGTTAAGGTACCATCATTTAGGTAAAATAAAGTATAAATATGAGTTCTAACATCTAGAAAGCCAACATGAAGGGGGAGAAATATAAATTCTAGCAATTAAAAGTACTAACAGACAATTTCCAGCAATTGATGGGGTCTAAAATCAAATTCCAGAAATATGTGAGGACTAAAACACAATTCCAGCAGGTCCTAGGGACTAAAATTGAACATTCAGCAACACATGACTAAAAAAATGGATTTTCAGCAACTTAAAAACAAAACAAAAATGAATTCCCAGCAATTTAAAGGGGCCAAAAATGAATTTCCAGCAAATGCTTGGGAAGTTTAAAACAAATTCCAGCAAAGTATAAGGATTGAAATTGAAATTCCAGCAAAGTCTAAGGTTGAAATTAAAATTCCAGCAAAGTCTAAGGACTGAAATTAAAAATTCCAGCAAAGTCTAAGGTTGTAATTAAAATTCCAGCAAAGTCTAAGGTTGAAATTAAAATTCCAGCAAAGTCTAAGGACTGAAATTAAAATTCCAGAAAAGTCTAAGGTTGAAATTAAAATTCCAGCAAAGTATAAGGATTGAAATTGAAAATTCCAGCAAAGTCTAAGGTTGAAATTAAAATTCCAGCAAAAGGTGGGGTAAAAATGCGAATAATAGGGCCTAATTAAAAAAAATAAATCAAATTTAGGGGAGGTCAATCTACAAAGAATTAAGGACCAATTGCAACGAAAAATTCTTTAAGGGCACATTAAAAATACTTCAAGAAAGGTAAAGGCCATAATATAAATACATCTGCATCATAGTGAAAAAAAAATCAAATAATACTAATATAAAAAAATGCTAAACTAAAACGGAGCTAAATTAAGTAACTAAATCAACTTAACTAACTTGATTAACAACTAAATTGAAAAACATAAACGAAATGTTAAAAAAACAAACAAGCACATAGATTAAAAGAACTAAAAGAAAACAAAGCAAAAAAAAAAACGAAAATCCAAATGAACTACCAGAACCTGCCACCTATAGTTTGATTTCTTTATTAATTATCTATTTGAATCAAAACCAGGACACGTAAAGATAAAGAAAAGGTCCAAACCAAACCCATTCTCTCGTAATTGGTTTCTCCAAAAGCTGAAATATTCCTACACTTTTCCCAAAGTTCCATTCACGTCTTGAAGAAAACTAAAATAACACACTCACAAAACAATATCAAAACCAAGTCTTTCAAGATAACTCTATCACCGGAGCTCTAGACATATAGCTCCAAACTTCCCAAAATCAGTTTATTCTCACTGAAACCCAAACCGTATTCTAAACTTCAAACTCCCCAAATCGCTTAAATTCTTCCAAAGTCAAAGCTGCTCAAAACTTTGAAATTAACATCTTTAAAACTCCAAATCAGATTCTATACAAATCAATCCATACCAATAATGAAATCCAGAATATCTATGGGCTAACTAAACAATTTGGAAGAGAAATTACAGTGATTCTATTTAGCTTGAGAGGGGAAAGATCTGGAATTTGGTGAGGACTTGACAATGGTAGTGGTGATTTCAGGTCATGTGTGGTGGTGAACGGTGTTCGTTGCTGATTTTGTGGGATTTGGGTGGTAATAAGGGTTGGCAAATAGGATTTGGATGGATGGTGCTGCGATGAAATTGTTGTCCTGGTTGTGGTTATGTTTGTTCTTTTTCTTTTTCTTTTTTTTTCTGCAGGTGATGTTGGGGCAAGTTCAAAAGAGGAGACAGCTTGTTTTGGTAGTGATTTACAATGGTGATGAAGGTCAATTTTAATGGATGTTCTGATTGGAGTTGCGAGACTGTGAAATAGTCAGGTTTGAGGTGGTAAGATGGCTGACTATGGGCGTGGTTGGAAAATGTATGGGTTAATTTGACTGATTTGTTGAGCGATGGTCAGTGGAGAGAGGAAATTGTGTGCGTTTGTTTTTGGTATTTCTTGTAGATTGAGATGGTAGAATAGACCTCACGGTGGTAGAATTGCTTGGTTTGCTTGATGATTCTGGTGGAGAAGGAGGAGACGGTGGTAGAAGAAGAAGGGGAGAAGGAATTTAACGGTGGGTTTGAGAAGATGAAGAACAAAACACTCCCCATAACAGAACCCAGAAAACGATAATAGAAAGAAAAGAAAATTCCAAAAAAAAAAAAAAACAAAAGAGAAAGATTCAATGGATTTAATCTTTAAACTAATTAAAATTACACATGATAAGATGAAAGAAAATGTAAATTAAGACAAACAAATTAAAAAATTACTTGTGGATCCTGAAGCTGAGGATGGAATCGAAGATGAACAGCAAAAAAAGACGATGAACAGTCGACAACTGCAAATGATGGCGTTTTAGTGTGTGTTTTTTGGTACCAAGTGTGTGTGTTTAATCTTTTAGGGTACAAAAGTCAAAGTGTTTTAAGGGTTTTCTAAATTTTTTCTCTTTTGTTTTGCTGATTAAAAAGGGTATTTATAGGTTACTTGTCTTGTTGGCCAAAAGTGCTATAAAATAACGAAAACGTCACCAATAAAAAATATTAATTTTATTTAAAAGAATATTTTTTTAACCCCAAAATTAAAATTAATATAAAGAAATGACAACAATTTCTAAAATTTCCAAAAAGAATTCAAAGTAGATTTCAAAAATAAAAACTAGAACTTAAAGCTGATAAAAACGTGCTCGGGGTGTAAAATGACGATTTTGTCCTTGGACAACGAAAATACACAAAAAATAAATATTAGCCTAAAAAAATTATCAAAAATTAAAAGTAAGCTTAAAACATTAGAAACTGCCTTTTTGACTCAAAATTTGACAAAAAATGAATTTAAACTGTAAAATAATGATTTTGCCCTTGGACAATGAAAATTTGCAGAAAAATAGCTTTTTGCCTCACAAAATTATTAAAAATTAAAATAAGCTTAAAACACTGGAAAATGAATTTATGACTCAAAAATTGATGAAAAATGAACTTAATTTGTAAAATGACGATTTTATCCTTGGACAATGAAAATTCACAAAAAAAAAGCTATTGACTTCAAAAAATTACCAAAAATTAAAAATAAGCTTAAAACACTAGAAAATGCATTTACGAGTCAAAATTTGACAAAAAATGAATTTAAACTATAAAGTGACAATTTCGCCCTTGAATGCAACATATATAGAAAAAATAGCAATCGTCTCCTAAAAAATCAAGAAAATTTAAAAACATGCTTAAAGAATTAGAAAAATAAATTTGGGACCTGAAATGAGCTAAAGTGGTGTTTGCGAGGTGAAATTACCATTTTCCCTTGTGTTAAAAAAATATAAAAAGAATACCAATTAAATCTGAAAAAAATCACAAAAAATTAAAAAATACGTATGAAAGTAAAAATGTGAATTTAAAACCCCCAAAACTAATGGAAAAATATTTACAGATAAAAATTACTATTTTGCCCCCCGAGATTATTTAAAAATTAAAAATTTAACCACAAAAATATAAACACCTTCCCAATGTTTGAAAATTAAATGGTGTGTCAAAATTTGGTGTCTACAAAAATACATTTTGACCAAGGCCGTGACTAAGGTTGCGCCATGGCCTAATTCTTGACGAAGGACTAAAGTTCACAACTTCTGACCAAGGCGGCTTGGCCCTGAGCAAGGTCAGAAACATAGCATATATATTTGCACACTCTAACGAAGGCCGCAACAAGGCCGCACCATGGCCTTCTCCATGGCCTCAATCAAAATTTGCGTAAATCAGAGTTCTTTACCTGTTCATCATAAAAAGTCTTTTCTTCTCTCTTTTCTTTGGCAAAGAACCCTAATCTCCTTCTTCCAATTTCTTTTTCCCACACTTTAATCTGTAATTAATCCTCAAAAACATCATCTTTGCCTCAATTACATTCAATCTACCAAGAGATCTGGTGAAAAAGAGGTTTTTTTTTTTCAAGGGTATTGCTCACTTAACCTCCTCAAAGAACTTGCTCTAACCAAGTGCTCTTCCATCTAACTTTTCAAGGTATGATTGAATACTTTAGACTCTTCCTACTTTATTTTGTCTCATTAACATGTTTTATGTTCAATTACATCCAATTTAGTACATTTTCTTAGACTATGAGTAGATGTGCAATTTTGCTCACGTTTAACTACAAGTGATTTTAGTCTAAATTATGAATTTAATGGCTTGTTTTGGAGGTTAATTTTATACTTTGAGACTGAATAGAGTATGGGCTACTTGAATGAGAGGTTATTTGTTAGAATTTGATAATTATGCCCTTAAATGGTTTTTGTGATTTATATGACTAATTGGGTTATGATTGTTGGATTCAATGATATTGGTTAGAGTATATTATGGAGGATTAATTTGTGGATGATGAATTTTGGGCAATGTGGTTTCTATTTGATGAGTTTTTAATTTTATTGCCCTTATTCCTTAAAAATGGTAATTTGAGTATGAAAGAAGATAATGAATGAATTTCTAATTGAATCATGCTTTTTAGGTCTTGACTAGTCTAATAATGGGCATTTGGAAGGATGATTGGGGTATTGAAACTAAATTAGCAACAATAACCCTTGAATACTTCCTTCTATGGGATTGTTGATATGACTAGTTATTCCTCCTATGTTCAAGTGCTACTTAGTTTCTTATCTTCTATCATATATAAATTACAATTTTGAAATTTAAGGATTCAATTTGTGCATGAAAGCAATCGTATGCTATTATATCAAAAGAGTCTCTATTCGGCACACCTGTTAGTATTATTGATAACTTTTTCTATTTTAAGTAGGAAAAATGCCAAGGACAAAGACAGGAGGCCCTTCAAGGACAAAGAGGCAAAGAGGAGAAAGGTTTCTCATTCCAACCACCCTGTGAACCTCCATATGATAAGTCATGTTTTGCTTAATTGGAGAATCAGCAATGGAACTTGGATCACGAGGAGAAGGAGTTCATTATTGAGAAAGATGTGGTCGAGAATGTTGACTCCACCTCCACGTCTCGAAAACATTTGCAAAGCATGGTTGGAATGGCCTACTAAGGTTACCTCCCTACTATTATCCTAATCTCATCAAGGAGTTTTATGCCAACATGCAGGAGAAGGAATAATATAGTGGCTCATACTTGGAGATGATGGTACAAGGTCAGAGGACATTCCTAACACACAAGGACTTGGCCAAGCTATTAGGTTGCCCAGATGAAGAAAATGAAATAGTTTATAAAGGAAAATTCAAGTGGCGGGACCTTGGACTCCAACCAAAGCTGGCGACAGGTTTCATGTCAAGGAGGAGCTTGCTCAACGGGAAGAAACAATATTCTTCAAGGCTAGTGCATTTGCTTTCCCTTATCATGCTATCATATTTATCCATGTCCAAAAATATGCTGTCAAAGAAAAGTGGAAAAAATGAATGTTGCTACAGTGATATTTATTTCCTGGATGAAATGATCCATGGCAAAGAGGCCTATGACAGTGAATTCTTATCTCGCTTTGTTGTTACTTAATTAGCTACATGGGAACTGTAGCTCGACCAAAAGGTGGGGAATCGTGCTTCGGGTTTCCATGACTCCTATCCCTTATTTTTTAATCTTTTGAGTCACACTGGAGAGCCAAAAGAAGAAGAGCACTGACCAAAGGGACATAGTGAATGTCACCTGCCTATGTAACATTATGGAGTAGGAAAAGATGCATGTGGTTGTTGCTATAGAACGTGGCGATGGACCAGTAGCAAAGGAAGACGTGGTGCAGCACTTGGAGCAAGCTTCACACTCATATCAAGTGCAGTCTATACAGGTAATGTTTCATTCTATACTAGGGAGGTGTGAGGTACTAGATTGGCTATGGAAAGGATGGAGGGTCAGATGGAGTCCGTAGAAGGTTGGATGACTTTGGTAGAAAGGCAGATGACCTCTTTTGAAGACGAGTTGAGCACATAGAGACCTTATCACCCGATCATTTGCTCTCATTTTCTTCCTTTATCTGATTTTCTTATTTGAATTTTCAATTCCTATCTTATATTTTTCCTTTGTCAATTTGGGCTTGTATAAACATTTTTTTTTCTTTTGGAGGCGGAGGTGGCGTGTGAAGTTTGGTCTTTCTTTATGGTAATATTTGGTGTTCAATGGCAAAATTTTTCTTGTGTTGCAACATTGTTAATGGCTTGGCATTTAGCTTTACCTAGTGGTGATCATATTGGGTCGGTAATCCAATGGTGATTCTATCGTGTATT